>CM017556.1:4847858-5147858 GCA_007844125.1 Sinonovacula constricta
AAACCAGACTTAATCATTAATACATGAATGTGCACAGGATGCGTGAAATTAAACAGTTGCGTGCATACAGCATTGAGTTTTAGTCTCTTATTTGAATTTACTTTGCTGACTTCAAATTTTTTAAAATACATTACAAATTATGATATGTGATTATACAGTTCTAGGACTTCTTCGCATAAGCATCAATCGCCGAGTGCCCAACTGCCTGGACTACGGTCATTCTTGACTGTCTAAGAATGCCCATAGCACTACCATTCTCCAGAGAGACTAGGCGGGGAAACCCCTAAACCTAACCTTATCTAGCAATACTGCTGTTGACCAAGACTGACGGCTGTTTTAACAACAATAGGAAGTACAAGTTTTTTCCTCATGTTTACTGCATTTTCCATTCACTCGATTCCTGCAGTAGGCTAGATTTACAGGATGATGTGGTTAATTTCTCTCCCTCTTTCACAAACTGAATGAATTGATGACCTTCAGACTTAGGAAATGAAATCGTTTTTGTTTTCTCTCTTTCTCCAGTGTATCTGCAATCCGGAGCAATATCAGTTTTTCAACATGACGCCAATGACAACGTCCTTGGGTAAAAGCAGTGTTGCATGATGACAGAATATGTTGGAGGGTTCCTCTGTTCCCACTCAGTTGATATAAGGATCTTCTGCCATCTTCCATCTATAGAGGTTAGCAGGGGTGGGCAGGAGGACGTACACTGATCGGAGAAACTAAGTTGAAGTGGTTGCTATTGCTACAGTTTCTGTCATGTTAGTTTCCGCTCATGTACGTTCCATTTGGTCCTTCCATTCACCTTGCAATGTAATTTAGATTGACGTAGCTGCTCTTGTTTCATCCTCTGCTTTTCGTATTCCTGATTGCACCACTGCTCTTTTTCCTGCTTTGTCAGCTTTTTCTCATCTTGGTTCTTGTCGTTTTCCTAAACCTTCTCTGTCCCTAATGGCTGTCTCCACTATGTCCTTGTGCTTCAAATTGCTCTCAGCCTGATCTACCGCCTGCTTTGTTGACCACTTGCAACCTGTCTTGACTTCAATGCCCGCTTTACTGATCTTACCCAGCCATTTCTTTATGTTTTTGACCGTCCAATAATGCTCAAGGCTCCTAGCCTTCTTCAGAGAGACTTGGCGGGGATAACCCTTCACCCAACCACAACTGGGGAGACTGCTGTTTGCACATAGGTCGGTGACATTGGGTCTGTTTTTGTGCGGTTCTCTTTTCTTTCTGCATACGTGGTAGCGCTGATTGAATTTCGTCTGCATTTGGCTGCATTAATACAACTGAACTTATTGATTGTCTTCTTGAGAATAAGCACAAGGGGAACACACGACATTCTCTATAATTTGAAAACAATACAGATTAATTCAAAGAAGTACACATTTTGTATAGTCGTGTCATAATCTAAAGTAATCAACAGTACAGTGAATTTGTCCTGAATTTGCGATTTTACATTTGTCCACGTGTCCACGAAAGTCGGCTGTATGGATTGGGTGCGTGTTCAAAATCAATGAATTTTACCATTTTCCGATGGAATATCCGCTAGTAAACAAAACAATTGGAAAACGCGACACCTTTATAATGCAAGCTACTTTAACTACTGGTAAAATCTACTTTATTATATTCAGTATTTTTCTCTTTATGTATAGGTCCTTCTTTATGATTTATGTGTAATTTTCAACGTGCTTTCAAGAAAAAAGACTTATCTAGATACCGTCAAACTTAAACAAACCTTCCCTTACAAAACAGCGTTCACAGACTATATTGTAAATATTTCTGCACCTGAACACCCTTATGTTACTGAGCTTTGTGGGGCTCCTTCCTGCCGACGAACATATGTTGATTACATATTAATAAGTGTAACACCTATTTCCAAAAATATACTGACTAACACTAAAAGCCATAACCAACTTTAAAGCACATCCAATTATCAGTAAATAATACTCTGTGGCTTTAAGGTAGTACAATAACATGCTTTTCGGAATTTTTCAGAGTAGTGAACAATTTAAACAGTAAAAAGGGAACACAAAGAAAACAGTATAAATCGAGCAAAAGAAATCTACTTATTTAAGCACGGATAAAACCCACTATATGTTTGGTGAGTACAGGGAGACTTTGTATCTTCATGGTTTGTGTAGATTTATTATACAATCGGAAACATACATTTTTACATACAACCTTTAAAGTAACTCCAACAATATATACAAAAGCCCAAGTCAATGTCATAAGTAAACAGATTTTCAACATCAGGGTTATTAGCAAAATATTGCCTATCGCTTTTGCACTACAAGAAACATTACTATATCATTATATAGAGCGTCATTCCGTCTTGACCAAAAACCCACTTACAAATGGCAAGGTTTCTCAGTCTTGCAAAGTTTGACTTCTATGACGTTAATATATATAAATATACATTGTAGATGGTTTCAAGTCTCTCTGACTCAAATTTATGCTTAACCCCTTTGTTTCCTTTTCACAATGACGTATGCAACAATAAATTAAACAAATTAACTGCTGGTAAGACACCAATGGATTTATTGCATATAAAACACAAATTAATGGTAAATTATAGTATTAGATATTGTCCTATTGTAAGTATGTTTTCCCACATCTGAAAGAACTCTTGATACATTAAATACCACAATTGGTCCTGTGCTTATTGCTAAAACTATTTAAGTGTCACGGTAACATAACTTAATCTTTGGTCGGTATTATGAAACCTCGTATGTTTTAATCCATAGAATGCGTATGCTATATTTGGTCTTTACCTGAAATAATGTCACTACTGAATCATCGTTTTAAGTCTATAAGTAACCTTATACTGAATGATGAGCCCATGAGCTGTCTGTGGAGCTTCCCAAGACAGTTTCCAAAACCAGGCTCATCTTTAATACGCTTACATTTCGTACTAAGTAACTATTCTAATTTTCATTACTATAAACACTAACATATTTTGCTGATTTCTTGTTTTCTTTATTTGTAAAATTTATAATGTTACATCAAGCATGACTATCATCAGCATTATTTATTATATCTATTTATTTTATTTATTTTATATTTTTTAATTTATTTTAATTTCTAGTACTAGTATTTGAGAAGCAACAACGTGCCGAAACTTTTCTGTGAGTGAATGGAATAGTGAGATATATGTATCGTTCTGGGTTTAACAATGTTTTGAAATGTTTGTAAGCGTCACAACGACAAGATCTATCAATACTTCAATCCAACTCTTGTGTTTTATAATTACGCAACCTCAGTTTAGAGTTGTATAAAACCTTGACATAACAAAACTCTTGGTTACTCTACTTATAACCGAAACAGAACGATAAAGTAAATCGACTTCTTTGCTTATGCAGCTATTTGTTCTCTGTATTAGTCCAGGATAAAGGTGGTGTATAAAGAATACCAATATATTTATAAACTGACGTCACATTTATTGGACTTCCGTTATTACTCTATTTTTCATGACTCCTAAACGGATCCTGATTCCGAAATACAATAATTTTAGTTTTTATTTTCATACATGTTTGTTCACTACATGTAAATTTATGTATAGTTTTTAGCTGAAACTGTAACTCAACTGCTAGGTTTCCACAGTTAGCAACATGGGCTGCAAATAGAGTACATAAAAATCAGGTATAAGTTCGGTTATGAAAATGCCATGCGGTTTGGTATGAAACAAAAGAGACAACTCATTCATGAGCAAATTGGGAACTATTGTACTGGTTGTGTCCCCTTGTTTGGCCCCACAGTTACACCATAGACATATAATAACGGGACCGCCGACTCCGCAAGGTGCGCGAATATCTTCCAATTTCGCAGCGCCACCACCGGAATTCATAGAAAAGACATCCGGTCGGGGTTTCCCATGCAAAACAATAGCACAAAGCTGACAAATAAAACAGAGATTCGAAGAAAAACGGCCACGGAAAATGAATCAACTTGAAAGTGGATTGAAGGTAAATATCTTCTTTGTATGTGTATTCATTGCCTGCTTTTAGTTTTCCATGAATCGGTAGTAAACATATCGTAACCACGTGTAAACAAAGAACCCAAATTCTGAATGAATCCTAGACAACGTCCCATTTAGGCCCAATTTTTGCTGCCCGTTTTTCCATAAATACTTTCATAGCTAATACTCTGTAACTGGTGGTATTTATTATGGCTTGTTTTTTCCAAAACTGCACGGAGAAAGACATAATATTTAATTAAAATAAATAAGTCGTTGCTTGGAGACACAGGAGGAAGACTGCGCAAAGAATGATGGTGGAAAAGTTTAAGTGTTTAAGGGATCTCAAGTTAGAAAGAAAGAAGAACCACGATCAACTATTAATATTTGAACACAAGTATCATTAGATTATACTGTTTCCTATAGAGTATGCACTTAATTGTCTTTTATACTGATTTTAGGAATAAGACAACAGTGATGAATCCCATGACCCAGAGACGTCTCTTCCTGGCCTGTGCCTGTTGCTCTGAGACGTTCAACCAGTACAAGGGAACACATCTTGGAGCCAGAATTCTTCCAGACAATATTAAAAATTACTATTGAGTTGTTAGATGGCAACATTTTTTTTTATTATAAAAGAACATTTTGAAAATAAATATCACACAAAAAAACTAACAACATTAAAGGTGTGGTCTTCTTGGTGTGTGTTTAATTTTGATATATATCCTACATTATTGACAGAGCTTATTACCTACTGCTGACATATAGTTTTAACATGTCATATCAAGGGAACCCTGGTTTACATATTTTAGTACACTAATTATAAATTGAGTAAATGTAGAAACTCCATTATCTGAATTGTTCATGTATGTTTGATGCAGTAATTTAAGTTTATTTTTATTGACAGGACATTTCTCTATAGTAATATGTTGTTTTGATGATATAGACATGCAAAAGTTCAGAGTTAAACTAGTCAGAACAATACATGTATGTTTTAATTATGAACAAATAAAAATATATAGTTTCAGAGTTATAGACTGGGAATAAGCTTTATTTGTTTTTCTGGTTTAGTGTGCTTTTTTAAAACATAAAGCAATTAGCCAAAAATTATCTAATATAACAAACATGCCAATTTAACAAATGATATGTTTTAGTTGCAGTAGGGTTATTCATCAACTAAACTGAATCAGTTAAGAGCAATTGTATAAATAACAATACAGAACTAAGACCTAACCCAAACACTATTCCATACTAAATATAAGAAATAATTGGGTCCATGCTTTAAAACTAACAAAGTGTCTGTATTAATTTACAACCTGCTTAAGTCCCAACTTTATATATATTTTAACATTTCTTCTTATAGTGGGAAAACTTTCAACATGGCTAAAGGGTTTAAAACTCTTAAATCTTGTATCCAGAGATGACACTCTTACTTGCACTGGCTTTTAGCATACTTTTTAATTAATGTTGTCAGAAGAAACAAGCATAAATATGTATTACTAATCATTTTATTCTTTTTCCATTTCATTCATGTTAAGGTGTTAAAGCAAGAACACAGCTTTATATATAATGTGTAGAAAATATTTTAATGTGGAATGAAAAATGCATTTATGACAGAAAAATACAAATAAATATAAATTTAAATATGCAGACAATGATTATGCAACACCATTGTCTTTTAAATAGAAATAAAAGTCAAATAATTTATTAAAGTTGTTTCTTATGAAATCTTAATAATTATATGTATAATAATAGCACATATTTCATTCTCCCTTTACCATTTGATATAAACTGACTATGTGCAAGCACTCGATAAATGTGAAATTAAGTTTTTCTTTTAAAGTTTTAAACATGCGATATGGTAAGTAAATTAAATTCCTCGGCTATGCTGATGTTTGTTAACTGTCAAATTATTTTGTAGATTATATGGAGAAATAAACAATATTTAACATAATCCTGCCTTGTGATTTGTTAAAACAGTTTTATGAAAAGTAAAATTTAAGAAATGGTCTACCCCTAAGAAAGCAATACTGAAACAGACTGAAAATTCAAAATCTTTTATAATCTTTTTCAAAGGACTGCAAATAACTGATATTTCCTCTCTGCCTTCCTGACAGCCGTGCTTCTGTTGGCTGGCCCTTGGTGTTGAACTTAAAGGTTAACCATCTCTGAAGAAATGGTTCATGTCATGGTAACTGAAAAAATAAAAGTATGCTATAAAGGTTTCAGCTTTAAATGAAAAGATGCAGTAACCTGACTAACCTCTTTGGTTCCATTCCTAGTCTGGACAAATGCATTTATCATTCATTCACCAATAATAATATAAAACAAAACATACAAAATCAGAACAAAAATATAAAAATCTAGTTATGTTCTAGATTTATGTGACAGTTGTCACAAAAAAAATCTTTGCAGGGTAAATCCTACCTATAATTATTATCATGGTTTATTGTTATTTAAACCTTTTTGACAATACAATTAATGGTGGTATCCAAAAGTTTAGACTAATTTTTTTCTCAAACACACAGATAAATTATTATATACTAAAAATATCCATGATGTTGAAAATTACTGATGTCCCTTAGCCATGTGAAAAGTGAAGGACAACACCCCACTCATCATTACAGACATGCATTTTCTACCCGAGAGACTGCATTTACTAATAATTTAGGCAGTTTCAAAAATTGTCCTTACTTGGACTAAATAATGAGTTTATGCAAAAAAGTTGTGCCAAAATTCCCAAAACAGTGGTTGAGATATATGTATTTTATTTGTATTTTTTGTATTTTGGGTTTAACAGCACACCGACACTTTATAGCTCATACGGCGCCGATTATATGTATTTTATTTAGACGAAGTTGGATACCACCTTTTATATATAAACATCTGATATTTTTATTAATATAATATATATAAATATAATATAATAGAAATCTCGAAAGTCGATTTTGAAAAAAAAAGTTATTCTGTGCCATTTAATAGCAAAGTGGTATCAAAATTTTATTAACTACTGACAGCATATTCATACTTTTTTTAGTGAAATGGCATTTATTAAACTAAGAAATTCCCAATAGGTGTTAATGTTTAATATGTATCAGATTTTTACATTCAGATGATTCTTTGCATTACCTGAACCTCTTAGTAGCTTTAATCTGTCAAATCAAAATGCCTTTAAGTGGACCGACAAGCTCTTTCACACGATTAGGCAAAAGGTCTGAAAGTAGAGGAGTGAGACAGAAGACTGTGACGGCTTCAACTATGATAAAAATATGCATTCATAACATTATTTTATACACTTTCTCTTTTTAAAGTTTTTTACATGCCAAGAATGAAAAATAATGCTTATATTTGATGTCAGATATTAGAAAGACAAATTTGATAGAGACACAACACATGACATCAAAATACATGTACACTGTAGTGTTTTAAGTAACCATATTACCTCTAATAGCACTTTAATGCATGGGTTCGGGTCTTGGTCAGGACAAGAACTATTGGGTGGGAAGGTTTTCCAGCTAACCTGCAGTGTGCTGGTGGTTCTGCCCAAACATAAATCTAGGGTTTTCCTTCACCATTAATAAGCTGGACATCACCAATCTAACCATACTTATGTCAGTGCAATGCAACAAACAACAAGAAAAATCATGAAAAAATATGCACATGGTTCAGTAAAATACTGATATGCTGTCTCAAAATAAATTTTAATGAGGTAAATTATTTAAGGTATAGATTCTGAATCACCTTGCAAATGCCTTGTGTGGCTTGACACCCTCTAACCATGTGTTCAAGTGTGGAAGGAATTCATTTTGCAGGCACTGTAAATAAAATTGCATATTATATAAAAAAAATCAGATAAATGAGGCACATATATACTACAATGACAACCTGAAATTTTTGTGAGTAAGTCAAGGAAAGTATTGCTATATTTGTGTCTAGCTCATCCACCCCAGAAACAGGGCGCTCAAAGTTAAAAGCTTGATTCTAAGGTGTGACCTTAAACAGTGGTACATGCATCTGGAAGTTCAATTTCTTGACAACACTCAAACTGAAGGTTATACAACACTAGTCTCAGAATAAAATTATTGGGTTTAATTGATATGTCAGGTGTTCATGGCAGGAAACCACAGAAAAGGCAGCACTATATTTGTTTCAAATTATTCATTGAAAACAAGAGTAACGGAAGTGATAGGTTTGATTCTATAAATGGTTCTATTTCATAAATGATAAAAATTAATAGATTTGACCCCTTCCCATTCTGCTCACTACAGGCTGCAAAGTAAAAAAAAAATAAAGCAAAATATTTTTTTCCATAGAAAATAAGGCAAATATGTACAAATAAATACACTTCTATAAGCTTCAGACATGATTTGTTGTTAAGGATAATCTCATTCAGAATTTTAAACTGAATAGTTACTATTTATCACAATAGAAACCGAAAGTAGAACAAGGTTTTCTGACAGCTGCTATTGACGTGCTGATTTTCTACTTAGCAGGAAAATAAACGTCAAATGACTTATTTTATATAACGATAAAACTTATTATTTAGTTTAAAAACAACAACAAACGAACAAAGAAATAACATACCATGACCGAAGGTTCGAGGTGGGCGGGGCAGATGTGCGTCGTGTCTGGATTAACAGTAAAATCTGAACGACTATAAATAAGAAATAGCGTCCACACCACTCTTGTTTGGTAAAACCCTTTGGAAGTTATAATTTCACATCCTAGTACCCCCATTAACATGATATTTACGCGTTTTTTCATTAATGTAAACACAGCTTTTAGCTTTCCATCTATTGTTTTAGTTTACACCGGAAGTTTTCTATGACTCCCGGTGATGGCGCTGCGACGGATTCAACCTATTTATATAGAGTATATAGCGTGACGTCACGAGTCAGCGGTCCCGTTATTATATGTCTATGCTTTAAGTCTTCAGTTGCATTGATTTTATTTAAACACAGTATTTGTTGACGAGATACCACGGTAGTTAGATTAATAAGTTTTAGAACCAGACTAATGTACAGCTACAATAACATTTCGCGCCCCCTGTACTTGTTACTTGCCTCTTATGGAATGCATTTTATGGAAACGATAGGCACAATCAGGAAATCGATGCTGTTCTGTGAGACCCTTTCAGAGAAAAGAACTGAGTATTTCGGGGGGTTTTAATATTGTAGCTTGCAACAACAATGTGTAGCTTGTAATTATAAAAAATAGCTGTCATTTATTGGAATTCGCAGCTGTTTGCCGAAGTATTGTTTAACAAAAGAAAGCGAGTCTACTGATGTAAGCAATGCAGCTACTAAATACAGTAGCAGAGAACAAGGGAAACAAATACAGTAAAAATAATCTACTTCCCATCAGAGTTATTGTTCGTTACTGTGAAATGTTTGGCAAACTCTTTTTTCAAATCGCGCTAGATTCCAACCGCACGATAAGCCGGCGTTGCTATAAAATAGAGTGTCTAGTTCCCAGGATAGTCATCTTATTGTTTAAAGTTCATGGTCTCTACGGCGCCTTGGGTGTCTCACTTCCTAGATCTTCCTTGTGTCACTATCTATCATCTACAGTACACGTGTATCATGTGGCAAGTATTTCTATAAGAATCAGCTCCTATAACATTTAATCCTTTGCATTTCCGGTTGTTTAAGTTTAAAATATCTTGCATGACCCCGGTATGTGTAATGGGACTTTTAAATATAAGTTTATCATATTTGTTTACGCTTTCTTCTGGAGAATATGATATAAATGGTAAATAATTTTCTTTATACAACAAAATACTTCAAATAATCAAACCACTCAGTTAAAGGCATCTCAAGAGCCTTATATAAGTGACCCCCCCCCCCCCCCCCCCATTTATTGCCCCACCCAGCATGTGAGGGCATCTGTTTTCTGATAAGCCAGGCTGCCACAGTCTGTAACGATGTGTCTGTCACACAGGTATTGTTCAAGATCCAAGTGTATGTATGCTATATCTGGGGGTTGAACATGGTCATTCACAGTTTGTAAAGGAAACAGTTGTGAGTATACCAATTATGCAATCCTATATATATATATATAAATACTTAAAAAACACAAAAAAACAAGAACAAACAAAAAGAACGGCTGTAACGATTTTGTATTTTATGCTAGCATGTGGCCACAGTAAATTCTAAATAATATGTTCCTATTTTACACAGGGTGATTTCAATTTAAGGCTACGTAGCCTTTCTATACGAAACGGCCGCAATAGCTCAATTGGTAGAGCGTCGGCTTGCGGATCGGTAGGTCGCGGGTTCGAACCCCGGCCGGTCAAACCAAAGACTTTAAAATTGGTAGTAGTGGCTTCCCTCCTAACGCTCGGGGCTAAGGGGACAGCATTACGCCTGACTCGTCGGTGTCAGTATAATGGACCGGCCAGGTTCAGTCCCTGAGCACCTCATAAGTACCCATGTGCTTTAATGATAGAAATGTCATGCACAGTAAAAATGCCGGCTGTGACAAAATGGCCAAGAGGTGACTCACCAGGGTAGAATATAAAACTCAAAAGACAATTTAAAATCAAATTATACTTTATATACAAAACAATATACATACAAGATAAAAGAAAATGATTTTAATACAATAGAAAACAAAACCCCGCCGGCTTATATTAAGTCTGATAACTGTCCGCTGGTCTTAACTGTGCACTGTATCTATACTTCCTACACAACAAACAACAATTCTCTGATACACAATTCTTAGTATATGTGCTACGACATAGCTGTCCGATATGGTATCTGCTCGTGCAGCTCACTCCTGCGACGAAACTGTCCAATATGGTATCTGCTCGTGCAGCTCACTCCTGCGACGAAACTGTCCAACATGGTATCTCCCTTGCCGTTCCCCACACAGAGTCTACCCCGTCGTACATGTAACGAATGCGTGGTACAAGTCGACCTTATATCGCTGTCCACCAATGGGCCTCTGCTTGTCTACGTCTAAGTACGGCTCTTTACTGGCCTACATACGGCTCTTCACTGGCCTAAATACGGCTCTTCCCTGGCCTAAATACGGCTACAAATGACAAATGACGTCAATTTACTTCTCAAAATCAAATATTTAGTGTGTTTCTACATAACATACAACACCTTTACCATATCGATCATTTTGCATCATATTAGTGCATCTATGACATAGTAATGGTATATAAACCAATGGTATAATACCATCGTACTTGAACCATATGTCTGCTCTATGGTTTTACATAAGTGCATAAGTCTCCCTCAACTATAAAACCAGACCTAACTTTACATTTACCATTCTAGTGAAGTATCGAAATATTTATCCCATTCAGATTTAACCGAAAATAAATATGGCTTTCAAATCTTAATACATACATAGTCCTAACATTATCATATAAACTTAGACTTAGAACCCTCGGCCTATAAAACATTAAAATGCTTTCAAAAATTGCCGATATGTCTAATGATCGTACACTTGTTTCCTTCAAAAAAACAATTTAACGATCTACTAAATAGAATTACGCTGGCGACAATTAGATGTAAAAGTTGCCTATATTAAATGACTGTACACTTGTTTTCTTCAAGAAAACAATACAACAATCTTACTAAATAATTAATTTAACAACAATTAATTCTGTAAAACGAAAAACTGCTTAAAACAAAAATGCGAAAAATAAAAAGTACTTACACATATTCCGTAGTGTTATGGTACAGCATCATCAACGTCCCCTATCAACGCATCTCGATAACTGACACCAACACTTGGAGCGTACAGATATTTATACAAATAGACAGCCCCGTAGCCTGACTTAATTCAAGAACCCCGAGAATTTGTAACCCGTGATTCCTCAGACTTCTCGTGAAAAACCAATTGCATACACCTTTAGTACGCCTCACCTTTTTAAGATAAAAAAGGCCTAACGTAAATAAACTATGGGTTAACGTTTCAAGACCCTTTCAAAATGAATAAAAACACTCTATTCATGTAATTATAAAAACAACATAATTAGAACCTCTAAAAACCCTTTACACACCAAAAGACAACAAAATAACCCTAAGGTTATCCCTATTTTACTAAAATCAAACTCTACAGTATCTCTCTGGCCTACGTGACATAAGCCTCGTACACAAAATCATTATATAAAATAAGGCCACGACTATGTTATTTTGTGACACACGTTCCCCCTCCGGGAAAAAGTGGTTACACTTTTTTCAACTAAACCAAATAACGACCATACGATTTACAAGAATACTGCTATAATACAACACTAACACTATTGCATTTAAAAACGACAACAGAATCATACCACTATAAACAGCTATGAAACAACTGCAAAGCTCTGACATTTCCCTATACACAATCTATCCTACTCTACTGAGATAATCTGCACCAACATTATCCTTACCTCGGATTGATCTAATCCGCATACGATACGGCTGTAATGCCAACGCCCATCTCATTAACCTAGAGTTCGCCATCTTGGACTTATTCAAATAGGTCAACGGCTGATGATCAGTCTCAAGGATAAACTCCTTACCAAACAAATACCGATGGAACTTGGAAACACCCCAAACAACTGCCAGACATTCCTTCTCAATAACTGAGTAGTTGTTCTCTCTATCTAATAACTTCTTACTAGCGTAAGCTACCGGCATCTCCTCTCCTTCCGTTTCCTGTAATAAAATCGCCCCTAATCCAGTATCTGATGCATCAGTTCTGAGTATAAACGGCTTGTCAAACTGTGGCAACCTTAAAATGGGAGGTCCTACAAGACATCTCTTTAATGCCTGAAAAGCGTTCTCATGACTTTCCTCCCAAATAACCTTGTTTGGCTTCCCTTTTTTTTCAAATCCGTTAACGGAACCGCAATAGCCGAGAAATTAGGGATAAACTTCCTGTAAAACCCGACAACGCCTAAGAAGGATCTGACTTGCTTCTTAGTCACTGGTCTCTCTGCTTTCTGAATTGCCTCAACTTTTTCTGCCACAGGCAAAAGTGTCTGAGTCTCACCTAACATATGCCCTAAAAACTCAAGCCTACAAAACCCTAAACTACACTTCTTTGGCCTAGCAGTCAACCCTGCTACCCGAAGTCTACTCAATACCTCTAGTAAAGCTACAACATGCTGCTCCCACGTACTTGTGTATATCAAGATATCATCTATCAAACTAATAGCACAATCCAACCCAAGCAAAACCTTTCTCATTAATCTGTTAAATGTACTTGAAGCACACACTAAACCAAACGGCATTTTCTTAAACCGAAACAATCCTTTGGGCGTCTCAAAGGACGTCAAATCCTTTGCCTGTTCAGTTAAAGGAACCTGCCAATAACCTTTACTAAGATCTATCTTAGAGAAATACTTAGCCTCTGACAACTTTGAGAATATCTCCTCTGCATTTGGCATAGGTTCTGCATCAAACACTGTAACCCTATTTAACTGTCTAAAATCTATACAGAATCTAATACTGCCATCTTTCTTCCTTAACATCACAACTGGACTCGAAAATGGTGCTTTTGAGGATTCAATGACTCCTAACTCTAACATTTTCTTAACTTCCTCTTCTACAGTCGCAACTGACTGATAAGGTATAGGATATCCTTTGCACCTAAAAGGATCATTCGTATTCAACTGAATATCATGCTCTATATAAGACGTAGTTCCTGGTATGTCTGTCAACACATCTACAAACTCCTTTATTGTATTCTCTATCTCTTTTCTCTGGCATGTAGTCAATTCTTTACATATTTCAACATCCTTAATATCTTCCTGACCTATTCTAGTAGGACACTCTAACGGGATTTCTACATCTAACAAACCTTCTGACTGACCTACATCTCGCTCTTCCTCTACAACAGCAGCACTCACTACAGCTAATATACCTAAGTTTTGAACATCCTCACTTACCTTTCTCTCATTGTATCTTTTCAACATGTTTGCATGAAACGTTCTCTGCTTACCATTCATGACTATCCTGTAATCCATTTTGTTAACGACCTTCTTTACTGTAAATGGCCCTTTCCACTGCAATAACAACTTGTTCTGATTTACCGGAAGTAAAACCAACACCCTTGAACCTTCTACAAATGACCTTTTCTTTGACTTTTGATTGTAATGCTTCTTTTGTCTTAACTTAGCCTTACCCAATTGTTCCTGTGCCATCTTACACGTTTCCTCTAATCGTTCCCGCAGATCAATCACGTACTGGTAGGTTGACTTGACCTCTCCGTCACTTACCTCTCCTGACCACAATTCCTTGAGTATACTCACTGGACCTCTAACTGTTCTCCCATAAAGCAACTCAAATGGTGAAAATCCCAAACTCTCTTGTGGTACCTCTCTATAAGCAAACAATGCTGCATTGATATACTTGTCCCAATCTTTGGGTCGTTCACTACACATACGTCTAAGCATCTGTTTTAAAGTCCCATTGAACTTTTCGACCAATCCATTACAAATAGGATGATACGGTGTCGTAGTCAATTGTTGTAATGACAATAACCTACTCACCTCAGACATCAGCTTTGATGTGAACTGAGACCCCATGTCTGTAAGCATCTCTTCTGGTATACCAAGTCTACTAAACATATCTACCAATGCTTCTGCTACTCTTTCAGTTTCAATACTAGGTAAAGCTACTGCCTCTGGGTATCTAGTAGCATAATCTACCATCACCAGTATGTACCTATTCTTTCTATCTGTCATCGGCTCTATAGGACCCACTATATCTATAGCTACACGCTTGAACGGAGTTTCAATCAATGGCATATTCCCTAAAGGTACTCTCTGTATTTTCCCTTTTGGCAAAGTACGCTGACAAATGTCACATGACCTACAATACCTGCTAACCTCTGAGCATACACCTGGCCAATAAAACTCTGCCAACACCCTATCACTTGTCTTACGAATACCTAAGTGACCTGCCATCAAAGCCTCATGTGCCAACTTCATCACAGACTCACGACATTTCTTAGGAACAACCAACTGATACGACTTCCTATTATCTTTGGTTTCATACATCCGATACAATAAGTTATTCCTAAACACAAAACTGACCTGACCTCCACCTTTACATGACTTAGTTTGACCTTCCTCTGCTCTAACTCTAGTCCTTGCTAACGTTTCATCAGATAACTGTAATTCCCTGAACTCGGTCTTGGTAATATTTAAGATTTTGCCCGGAACATTTAACTTCCTATACGGCCTATTTTCCCGTGAAATCTGAGCCCTTGTCTGTACAGCATTTAACACATCTCCTGGATCAGGAAATCTCGCCCCTTCTACATTTCCTAGCACTAGGTCATATAATGGAGATTCCATACACAACGCCTCTACTGACCCTACAAAATATGGTGTATCTATATCGATCTTAGCTACGGGAAAACACCTTTCTGAACCATCAACAAACTTACACCGCCTTTCCTTTCCTAAAAACTGATGTTCTAAAACGAACCTTTTATCTACTACTACACATGTAGCCCCTGTATCTCTCATAACCTGAACTCTCTTTCCATTAACCTGTCCTCCTTTCGTCGGGCACTGGTTATCCCAACATGCACCTAACTGTACAGAACTGTCCTCATCTGTAATGCAGCTAGAACTATCTGTCCTCTTCATACCTCCAGGATTATACCCCCGGTATCTACTTCTACCTCTTGACCTCTGTGATCTTTGATTCCAACTACCTCTATCAGAATTGTATCTCTGGACGTTCCCAGACTCCACTCTACCAAACTCCGATAACTCGCTATCATCTACTGTAGCTACCCTATGCTGAATACCACGTTTCTTACAATCGGACGTCTTATGATCACCTTTGCAGTAACCACATCTAACCCGAGCAAAGTAAGTGTTACCTTCCCTTGAGGAACTCCCAAACTGTTTACGCATTATTTCTGACCTCTGATCTTTGACCACCTTAACATTCTCTCTACCCTCACTTAACACTACATTTCTACAACCACCCCGTGCTTCTGCAAATAAATCTGCCTGTATCGCCATTTCAGACCCATCTGTAATACGCTTCTCTTTCAAAAATAAATACATCTCTTTATTACTGATTGCTAACAACTGATCTCTCAATAAATAATCCACTACTCCATCGTATGTCTTTGCTACACTACCTAACTCAAACCATTGTTCTAAATATCTCTTCGATCTACTTAAATACTGAACAAAAGTCTCACCTTTCTCCGGTCTTGCAGTCTTGAACCGTTTCTTAAACCCTTCTTCTGTCAACTCAAAACGTCTCAATAATGCAGCCTTCAGTATATCATAATCCAATGATTCTTCAGACGGTAATCTGGAATACACATCTAAAGCCTTACCTTTTAACAGAGCACTAAGATGCAAACACCAATGCTTCTTTTCCCAGCCTTGTGCCTCAGCATATCTCTCAAACCTAGATAAATAACTATCCATATTATCTTTGTTTTCGTCAAACCATGGCAACTTAGGTCCCTTACCTCTTTCTTTTGCCGAAAGTGCCCCAATCTCTTTCTCCGCCAACTCCATCGCATGACGGTGTTGTATTTCTGCTAACCTAATTGACCTTTCATAATCTTCTGCTGCTCTCTGCCTTTCTAATTCTATTTTGTGTTTTTCTAATTCTAATCTTTGTTTCTCTAATTCTAATCTTTCTCTCTCCTTTTCTTCACTCTTTTCTCTTTCTTCTTTCTCCTGAAGTCTCCACTTTTCTCTTTCCTCTTTCTCTCTTTCTATTTTCTCTTTTTCCTTATCTCTTTCCTCAAATCTCTCTTTTCTCTCCTGTGCCTGAGTATCACGCACAAAGGTTTCTAACTCTTTGCCAGAGTAACCAAACTCCTTACCTATCATTATTAACTCTTGTGTACTAGACATGATGACAGCTGCTAATAAACTGCACAAAATAATACTAGTACTAACTGGGCAACACTATTAATACTACACATAACACTACTACCTGATATGTTATGATAGTAAACCAAATATATAGACATCACACCAACCCAGTAATCTAAAATCATAGTACAGCTACAACCTTCTATATCAATGACACATAATCACAACCCTGCAAAATAAAAATTAAAGATATAATACCAATATAACCATGTACAACCACTATCTATGGAACACATCAACTATGTTTTACTTTGAGACATGAATTAAATGAATAGTTCACAGGTTAAATTTCCCCACACAATATGACCATAAAGACCCTACACACACAAAAAAATCATGTGTCACTAAGTGTTAACAGTTAAACAATTTTAATTGTAACTTTAAAATAATTTAACTCTTAATATATCAAGGCCACTGCTAGACGGTTAAACCTACTGCACCCCTGTTGCAACTACCCTCAGCTTCCATGCTTTACCATGGAATTTACAATAGATGGTACAGCGATGCTTTGCCTCATCATCGGGTAATGCAACTTTGACTTACCAATAGTGGTTTCCCTAAAGTCTTGGTGTCAGTAGACGAGATCCGCCATGCAGGGTTCGCCGTGACACTAAAACAAATTAAAGTAAAAACAATACTCTGTAATTAAAAAATAGTGAAAAAATTGCGAGGGATCTTTACAATATATTATGTAGTATGCATTTACCTATATTCTACTTTAGATCGTCATTCTTGGACATTATCCCACTTCTGACACCATTGTGACAAAATGGCCAAGAGGTGACTCACCAGGGTAGAATATAAAACTCAAAAGACAATTTAAAATCAAATTATACTTTATATACAAAACAATATACATACAAGATAAAAGAAAATGATTTTAATACAATAGAAAACAAAACCCCGCCGGCTTATATTAAGTCTGATAACTGTCCGCTGGTCTTAACTGTGCACTGTATCTATACTTCCTACACAACAAACAACAATTCTCTGATACACAATTCTTAGTATATGTGCTACGACATAGCTGTCCGATATGGTATCTGCTCGTGCAGCTCACTCCTGCGACGAAACTGTCCAATATGGTATCTGCTCGTGCAGCTCACTCCTGCGACGAAACTGTCCAACATGGTATCTCCCTTGCCGTTCCCCACACAGAGTCTACCCCGTCGTACATGTAACGAATGCGTGGTACAAGTCGACCTTATATCGCTGTCCACCAATGGGCCTCTGCTTGTCTACGTCTAAGTACGGCTCTTTACTGGCCTACATACGGCTCTTCACTGGCCTAAATACGGCTCTTCCCTGGCCTAAATACGGCTACAAATGACAAATGACGTCAATTTACTTCTCAAAATCAAATATTTAGTGTGTTTCTACATAACATACAACACCTTTACCATATCGATCATTTTGCATCATATTAGTGCATCTATGACATAGTAATGGTATATAAACCAATGGTATAATACCATCGTACTTGAACCATATGTCTGCTCTATGGTTTTACATAAGTGCCTTTAAACAGTGCATTTAAACAGTGCATAAGTCTCCCTCAACTATAAAACCAGACCTACTGTCAAACCTTCAACTTTACATTTACCATTCTAGTGAAGTATCGAAATATTTATCCCATTTAGATTTAACCGAAAATAAATATGGCTTTCAAATCTTAATACATACATAGTCCTAACATTATCATATAAACTTAGACTTAGAACCCTCGGCCTATAAAACATTAAAATGCTTTCAAAAATTGCCGATATGTCTAATGATCGTACACTTGTTTCCTTCAAAAAAACAATTTAACGATCTACTAAATAGAATTACGCTGGCGACAATTAGATGTAAAAGTTGCCTATATTAAATGACTGTACACTTGTTTTCTTCAAGAAAACAATACAACAATCTTACTAAATAATTAATTTAACAACAATTAGTTCTGTAAAACGAAAAACTGCTTAAAACAAAAATGCGAAAAATAAAAAGTACTTACACATATTCCGTAGTGTTATGGTACAGCATCATCAACGTCCCCTATCAACGCATCTCGATAACTGACACCAACACTTGGAGCGTACAGATATTTATACAAATAGACAGCCCCGTAGCCTGACTTAATTCAAGAACCCCGAGAATTTGTAACCCGTGATTCCTCAGACTTCTCGTGAAAAACCAATTGCATACACCTTTAGTACGCCTCACCTTTTTAAGATAAAAAAGGCCTAACGTAAATAAACTATGGGTTAACGTTTCAAGACCCTTTCAAAATGAATAAAAACACTCTATTCATGTAATTATAAAAACAACATAATTAGAACCTCTAAAAACCCTTTACACACCAAAAGACAACAAAATAACCCTAAGATTATCCCTATTTTACTAAAATCAAACTCTACAGTATCTCTCTGGCCTACGTGACATAAGCCTCGTACACAAAATCATTATATAAAATAAGGCCACGACTATGTTATTTTGTGACACCGGCTAATCCAATCCAATCCCCAAACTCCGCACAGGCTGAAAGGGGAAGATCACTGCGTTGGAGATTGTCCAATCCCATCCCTTTTAATACTATTTTTAGATTCCGTGCGGTTTTTGAAAAGCGTACTGGTTACGCCACGTGACGATTGTTAAAAGAACGGTCAGTACTAACATTAACATGACTGTCACTTTTGTCACCTGACTGTCACTTGTCAGTCATTTTGTTGCTTATCCGTATGTCACGTGACCTTTTGAAGCGCCATTAGGCCGCGGTAAAAATTGTCGGTGCGATTCCATTCTTGAGTGTTTCGAAAACAATCGAAAAAATCACGGGTTAACTAGTGAAGGATGTAAATTTTGTACCTTTAATCAGGAGTTACGTATGTAGCAACGAATACATGCGTCCACTATTATTTTCATGTATTGAATTATCCAGGGGAGTCAACTCTGACATATGGCCTTTAATCGTGAAATGTTTTTCTTGCAAAAGCAATCAAGTGTTTTTAAACGTGCTTACGTAACTTTCCACTGATAAGAAAACGTACTGTACATGTAGTGATGCACTGTTTGTTGTTCCCATTTAAGACGAGTTTGATTTTACATTTTACAAGTTAGGCTACAGAAACAATTTATTGTCTGTCAAGTACAGATAAAAATGGTCGTGCAACGTGTTGGTGTTTTTCTGACAGCTTACTGTGCCACTTACCATGACTATTCCACTGGAGTTCTAAGTGGCCCATTAACCCCTCATAGCATAATATATATTTATTATTCGCAAAAGGTGCCTATAATCAAGCGGTTAGTGTCGCCAATGGCAACTTCAGTTGTTCCTCGTCGCTTGGGTTTGAGTAGCGATCGTTGTAAAAACCATGTGGGGTACTCCAGCTGACTTGTGGTGCACCGGTGGTTCGACCCAGACATGTGTCAGTGTAGTTTAGTTTAACCATAGACATATAATAACGGGACCGCCGACTCCGCAAGGTGCGCGAATATCTTCCAATTTCGCAGCGCCACCACCGGAATTCATAGAAAAGACATCCGGTCGGGGTTTCCCATGCAAAACAATAGCACAAAGCTGACAAATAAAACAGAGATTCGAAGAAAAACGGCCACGGAAAATGAATCAACTTGAAAGTGGATTGAAGGTAAATATCTTCTTTGTATGTGTATTCATTGCCTGCTTTTAGTTTTCCATGAATCGGTAGTAAACATATCGTAACCACGTGTAAACAAAGAACCCAAATTCTGAATGAATCCTAGACAACGTCCCATTTAGGCCCAATTTTTGCTGCCCGTTTTTCCATAAATACTTTCATAGCTAATACTCTGTAACTGGTGGTATTTATTATGGCTTGTTTTTTCCAAAACTGCACGGAGAAAGACATAATATTTAATTAAAATAAATAAGTCGTTGCTTGGAGACACAGGAGGAAGACTGCGCAAAGAATGATGGTGGAAAAGTTTAAGTGTTTAAGGGATCTCAAGTTAGAAAGAAAGAAGAACCACGATCAACTATTAATATTTGAACACAAGTATCATTAGATTATACTGTTTCCTATAGAGTATGCACTTAATTGTCTTTTATACTGATTTTAGGAATAAGACAACAGTGATGAATCCCATGACCCAGAGACGTCTCTTCCTGGCCTGTGCCTGTTGCTCTGAGACGTTCAACCAGTACAAGGGAACACATCTTGGAGCCAGAATTCTTCCAGACAATATTAAAAATTACTATTGAGTTGTTAGATGGCAACATTTTTTTTTATTATAAAAGAACATTTTGAAAATAAATATCACACAAAAAAACTAACAACATTAAAGGTGTGGTCTTCTTGGTGTGTGTTTAATTTTGATATATATCCTACATTATTGACAGAGCTTATTACCTACTGCTGACATATAGTTTTAACATGTCATATCAAGGGAACCCTGGTTTACATATTTTAGTACACTAATTATAAATTGAGTAAATGTAGAAACTCCATTATCTGAATTGTTCATGTATGTTTGATGCAGTAATTTAAGTTTATTTTTATTGACAGGACATTTCTCTATAGTAATATGTTGTTTTGATGATATAGACATGCAAAAGTTCAGAGTTAAACTAGTCAGAACAATACATGTATGTTTTAATTATGAACAAATAAAAATATATAGTTTCAGAGTTATAGACTGGGAATAAGCTTTATTTGTTTTTCTGGTTTAGTGTGCTTTTTTAAAACATAAAGCAATTAGCCAAAAATTATCTAATATAACAAACATGCCAATTTAACAAATGATATGTTTTAGTTGCAGTAGGGTTATTCATCAACTAAACTGAATCAGTTAAGAGCAATTGTATAAATAACAATACAGAACTAAGACCTAACCCAAACACTATTCCATACTAAATATAAGAAATAATTGGGTCCATGCTTTAAAACTAACAAAGTGTCTGTATTAATTTACAACCTGCTTAAGTCCCAACTTTATATATATTTTAACATTTCTTCTTATAGTGGGAAAACTTTCAACATGGCTAAAGGGTTTAAAACTCTTAAATC
The DNA here is from genome assembly GCA_007844125.1 of Sinonovacula constricta. Lineage (NCBI taxonomy): Eukaryota > Metazoa > Mollusca > Bivalvia > Cardiida > Solecurtidae > Sinonovacula > Sinonovacula constricta. Next base: position 4,869,706 of record CM017556.1, read on the forward strand.
TTGTATCCAGAGATGACACTCTTACTTGCACTGGCTTTTAGCATACTTTTTAATTAATGTTGTCAGAAGAAACAAGCATAAATATGTATTACTAATCATTTTATTCTTTTTCCATTTCATTCATGTTAAGGTGTTAAAGCAAGAACACAGCTTTATATATAATGTGTAGAAAATATTTTAATGTGGAATGAAAAATGCATTTATGACAGAAAAATACAAATACATATAAATTTAAATATGCAGACAATGATTATGCAACACCATTGTCTTTTAAATAGAAATAAAAGTCAAATAATTTATTAAAGTTGTTTCTTATGAAATCTTAATAATTATATGTATAATAATAGCACATATTTCATTCTCCCTTTACCATTTGATATAAACTGACTATGTGCAAGCACTCGATAAATGTGAAATTAAGTTTTTCTTTTAAAGTTTTAAACATGCGATATGGTAAGTAAATTAAATTCCTCGGCTATGCTGATGTTTGTTAACTGTCAAATTATTTTGTAGATTATATGGAGAAATAAACAATATTTAACATAATCCTGCCTTGTAATTTGTTAAAACAGTTTTATGAAAAGTAAAATTTAAGAAATGGTCTACCCCTAAGAAAGCAATACTGAAACGGATTGAAAATTCAAAATCTTTTATAATCTTTTTCAAAGGACTGCAAATAACTGATATTTCCTCTCTGCCTTCCTGACAGCCGTGCTTCTGTTGGCTGGCCCTTGGTGTTGAACTTAAAGGTTAACCATCTCTGAAGAAATGGTTCATGTCATGGTAACTGAAAAAATAAAAGTATGCTATACAGGTTTCAGCTTTAAATGAAAAGATGCAGTAACCTGACTAACCTCTTTGGTTCCATTCCTAGTCTGGACAAATGCATTTATCATTCATTCACCAATAATAATATAAAACAAAACATACAAAATCAGAACAAAAATATAAAAATCTAGTTATGTTCTAGATTTATGTGACAGTTGTCACAAAAAAAATCTTTGCAGGGTAAATCCTACCTATAATTATTATCATGGTTTATTGTTATTTAAACCTTTTTGACAATACAATTAATGGTGGTATCCAAAAGTTTAGACTAATTTTTTTCTCAAACACACAGATAAATTATTATATACTAAAAATATCCATGATGTTGAAAATTACTGATGTCCCTTAGCCATGTGAAAAGTGAAGGACAACACCCCACTCATCATTACAGACATGCATTTTCTACCCGAGAGACTGCATTTACTAATAATTTAGGCAGTTTCAAAAATTGTCCTTACTTGGACTAAATAATGAGTTTATGCAAAAAAGTTGTGCCAAAATTCCCAAAACAGTGGTTGAGATATATGTATTTTATTTGTATTTTTTGTATTTTGGGTTTAACAGCACACCGACACTTTATAGCTCATACGGCGCCGATTATATGTATTTTATTTAGACGAAGTTGGATACCACCTTTTATATATAAACATCTGATATTTTTATTAATATAATATATATAAATATAATATAATAGAAATCTCGAAAGTCGATTTTGAAAAAAAAAGTTATTCTGTGCCATTTAATAGCAAAGTGGTATCAAAATTTTATTAACTACTGACAGCATATTCATACTTTTTTTAGTGAAATGGCATTTATTAAACTAAGAAATTCCCAATAGGTGTTAATGTTTAATATGTATCAGATTTTTACATTCAGATGATTCTTTGCATTACCTGAACCTCTTAGTAGCTTTAATCTGTCAAATCAAAATGCCTTTAAGTGGACCGACAAGCTCTTTCACACGATTAGGCAAAAGGTCTGAAAGTAGAGGAGTGAGACAGAAGACTGTGACGGCTTCAACTATGATAAAAATATGCATTCATAACATTATTTTATACACTTTCTCTTTTTAAAGTTTTTTACATGCCAAGAATGAAAAATAATGCTTATATTTGATGTCAGATATTAGAAAGACAAATTTGATAGAGACACAACACATGACATCAAAATACATGTACACTGTAGTGTTTTAAGTAACCATATTACCTCTAATAGCACTTTAATGCATGGGTTCGGGTCTTGGTCAGGACAAGAACTATTGGGTGGGAAGGTTTTCCAGCTAACCTGCAGTGTGCTGGTGGTTCTGCCCAAACATAAATCTAGGGTTTTCCTTCACCATTAATAAGCTGGACATCACCAATCTAACCATACTTATGTCAGTGCAATGCAACAAACAACAAGAAAAATCATGAAAAAATATGCACATGGTTCAGTAAAATACTGATATGCTGTCTCAAAATAAATTTTAATGAGGTAAATTATTTAAGGTATAGATTCTGAATCACCTTGCAAATGCCTTGTGTGGCTTGACACCCTCTAACCATGTGTTCAAGTGTGGAAGGAATTCATTTTGCAGGCACTGTAAATAAAATTGCATATTATATAAAAAAAAATCAGATAGATGAGGCACATATATACTACAATGACAACCTGAAATTTTTGTGAGTAAGTCAAGGAAAGTATTGCTATATTTGTGTCTAGCTCATCCACCCCAGAAACAAGGCGCTCAAAGTTAAAAGCTTGATTCTAAGGTGTGACCTTAAACAGTGGTACATGCATCTGGAAGTTCAATTTCTTGACAACACTCAAACTGAAGGTTATACAACACTAGTCTCAGAATAAAATTATTGGGTTTAATTGATATGTCAGGTGTTCATAGCAGGAAACCACAGAAAAGGCAGCACTATATTTGTTTCAAATTATTCATTGAAAACAAGAGTAACGGAAGTGATAGGTTTGATTCTATAAATGGTTCTATTTCATAAATGATAAAAATTAATAGATTTGACCCCTTCCCATTCTGCTCACTACAGGCTGCAAAGTAAAAAAAAAATAAAGCAAAATATTTTTTTCCATAGAAAATAAGGCAAATATGTACAAATAAATACACTTCTATAAGCTTCAGACATGATTTGTTGTTAAGGATAATCTCATTCAGAATTTTAAACTGAATAGTTACTATTTATCACAATAGAAACCGAAAGTAGAACAAGGTTTTCTGACAGCTGCTATTGACGTGCTGATTTTCTACTTAGCAGGAAAATAAACGTCAAATGACTTATTTTATATAACGATAAAACTTATTATTTAGTTTAAAAACAACAACAATACCATGACCGAAGGTTCGAGGTGGGCGGGGCAGATGTGCGTCGTGTCTGGATTAACAGTAAAATCTGAACGACTATAAACAAGAAATAGCGTCCACACCACTCTTGTTTGGTAAAACCCTTTGGAAGTTATAATTTCACATCCTAGTACCCCCATTAACATGATATTTACGCGTTTTTTCATTAATGTAAACACAGCTTTTAGCTTTCCATCTATTGTTTTAGTTTACACCGGAAGTTTTCTATGACTCCCGGTGATGGCGCTGCGACGGATTCAACCTATTTATATAGAGTATATAGCGTGACGTCACGAGTCAGCGGTCCCGTTATTATATGTCTATGGTTTAACGCTAGCGCAGTAGAGCAGTGAGTTGCGGTGTAGTGCAGATTGTTATACTGTATGTAGTTTAGTGCGGTTAGTTTAGTGCAGTGTGGTGTAGTACCGTGTAATGCAGTGTGGTGTAGTACCGTGTAATGCAGTGTGTTATAGTACCGTGTAATGCAGTATGGTGTAGCACCGTGTAATGCAGTGTGGTGTAGTAACGTGTAATGCAGTCTGATGTAGTACTGTGTAATGCAGTGTGTTATAGCACCGTGTAATGCAGTGTGGTGTAGTAACGTGTAATGCAGTCTGATGTAGTACTGTGTAATGCAGTCTGGTGTAGTACAGTGTAATGCAGTGTGGTGTAGTACATCGTAATGTAGTCTGGTGTATAACCGTGCAATGCAGTGTGGTGTAGTACCGTGTAATGCAGTGTGGTGTCGTACAGTGTAATGCAGTGTGGTGTAGTACCGTGTAATGCAGTCTGGTGTCGTACAGTGTAATGCAGTGTGGTGTAGTACCGGGTAATGCAGTATGGTGTAGTACAGTGTAATGCAGTGTGGTGTAGTACCGTGTAATGAAGTGTGGTGTTGTACCGTGTAATGCAGTCTGGTGTCGTACAGTGTAATGCAGTGTGGTGAAGTACCGTGGAATGCAGTGTGGTGTAGTACCGTGTAATGCAGTGTGTTATAGTACCGTGTAATGCAGTCTGGTGTAGTACTGTGTAATGCAGTCAGGTGTAGTACAGTGTAATGCAGTGTGGTGTAGTACAGCGTAATGCAGTCTGGTGTAGTACAGTGTAATGCAGTGTGGTGTCGTACAGTGTATGCAGTGTGTTATAGTACCGTGTAATGCAGTCTGGGGTAGTACTGTGTAATGCAGTCTGGTGTAGTACTGTGTAATGCCGTCAGGTGTAGTACAGTGTATTGCAGTCTGGTGTAGTACTGTGTAATGCAGTCAGGTGTAGTACAGTGTAATGCAGTGTGGTGTAGTACTGTGTAATGCAGTCTGATGTCGTACAGTGTTATGCAGTGTGTTATAGTACCGTGTGATGCAGTCTGGTGTAGTACTGTGTAATGCAGTCAGGTGTAGTACTGTGTAATGCAGTCTGGTGTAGTACTGTGTAATGCAGTCTGGTGTAGTACTGTGTAATGCAGTCTGGTGTAGTACTGTGTAATGCAGTCAGGTGTAGTACAGTGTAATGCAGTCTGGTGTAGTACTGTGTAATGCAGTCAGGTGTAGTACAGTGTAATGCAGTCTGGTGTAGTACTGTGTAATGCAGTGTGGTGTAGTACCCTGTAATGCAGTGTGGTGTAGTACTGTGTAATGCAATCTAGTGTACTACCGTGTAATGCAGTGTGATGTATTACCGTGTAATGCAGTCAGGTGTAGTACAATTTAATGCAGTGTGGTGTCGTACGGTGTAATGCAGTGTGGTGTAGTACAGTGTAATGCAGTGTGGTGGCGTACCGTGTAATGCAGTGTGATATAGTACCGTGTAATGCAGTGTGTAACAGTACCGTGTAATGCAGTCTGGTGTACTACCGTGTAATGCAGTGTGATGTAGTACCGTGTAATGCAGTCAGGTGTAGTACAATTTAATGCAGTGTGGTGTCGTACGGTGTAATGCAGTGTGGTGTAGTACAGTGTAATGCAGTGTGGTGTCGTACCGTGTAATGCAGTGTGATATAGTACCGTGTAATGCAGTGTGTTATAGTACCGTGTAATGCAGTGTGGTGTAGTACAAAGTAAAGCAGTGTGGTGTAGTACAAAGTAAAGCAGTGTGGTGTAGTACAATGTAAAGCAGTGTGGTGTAGTACAATGTAAAGCAGTGTGATGTAGTACAATGTAAAGCAGTGTGGTGTAGTACAATGTAAAGCAGTGTTATGTAGTACAATGTAAAGCAGTGTGACGTAGTACAATGTTAAGCAGTGTGACGTAGTACAATGTAAAGCAGTGTGGTGTAGTACAATGTAAAGCAATGTGGTGTAGTACAATGTAAAGCAGTGTGGTGTAGTACAATGTAAAGCAGTGTAATGCAGTACAATGTAAAGCAGTGTGACGTAGTACAATATAAAGCAGTGTAATGTAGTCCAATGTAAAGCAGTGTGATGTAGTACAATGTAAAGCAGTGTGGTGTAGTACAATGTAAAGCAGTGTGGTGTAGTACAAAGTAAAGCAGTGTGGTGTAGTACAATGTAAAGCAGTGTGGTGTAGTACAATGTAAAGCAGTGTGATGTAGTACAATGTAAAGCAGTGTGGTGTAGTACAATGTAAAGCAGTGTTATGTAGTACAATGTAAAGCAGTGTGACGTAGTACAATGTTAAGCAGTGTGACGTAGTACAATGTAAAGCAGTGTGGTGTAGTACAATGTAAAGCAATGTGGTGTAGTACAATGTAAAGCAGTGTGGTGTAGTACAATGTAAAGCAGTGTAATGTAGTACAATGTAAAGCAGTGTGACGTAGTACAATATAAAGCAGTGTAATGTAGTCCAATGTAAAGCAGTGTGATGTAGTACAATGTAAAGCAGTGTGGTGTAGTACAATGTAAAGCAGTGTGGTGTAGTACAATGTAAAGCAGTGTGGTGTAGTACAATGTAAAGCAGTGTAATGTAGTTTAATGTAAAGCAGTGTTATGTAGTACAATGTAAAACAGTGTGGTGTAGTACAATGTAAAACAGTGTGGTGTAGTACAATGTAAAGCAGTGTGGTGTAGTACAATGTAAAGCAGTGTGGTATAGTACAATGTAAAACAGTGTGGTGTAGTACAATGTAAAGCAGTGTGGTGTAGTACAATGTAAAGCAGTGTGGTGTAGTACAATGTAAAGCAGTGTGGTGTAGTACAATGTAAAGCAATGTGGTGTAGTACAATGTAAAGCAGTGTGGTGTAGTACAATGTAAAGCAGTGTAATGTAGTACAATGTAAAGCAGTGTGACGTAGTACAATGTAAAGCAGTGTAATGTAGTACACTGTAAAGCAGTGTGGTGTAGTTCAATATAAAACAATGTGTTGTAGTACAATGTAAAGCAGTGTGGTGTAGTACAATGTAAAGCAGTGTGGTGTAGTACAATGTAAAGCAGTGTGGTGTAGTAAAATGTAAAGCAGTGTGGTGTAGTACAATGTAAAGCAGTGTGGTTTAGTAAAATGTAAAGCAGTGTGGTGTAGTACCATGTAAAGCAGTGTGGTGTAGTACAATGTAAAGCAGTGTGGTGTAGTACAATGTAAAGCAGTGTGATGTAGTACAATGTAAAGCAGTGTGACGTAGTACAATGTAAAGCAGTGTGGTGTAGATCAATGTAACGCAGTGTGACGTAGTACAATATAAAACAATGTGGTGTAGTAGAATGTAAAGCAGTGTGGTGTAGTAGAATGTAAAGCAGTCTGGTGTAGTACAATGTAAAGCAGTCTGGTGTAGTACAATGTAATGCAGTGTGATGTAGTACAATGTAAAGCAGTGTGACGTAGTACAATGTAAAGCAGTGTGATGTAGTACAATGTAAAGCAGTGTGGTGTAGTACAATGTAAAGCAGTGTAATGTAGTACAATGTAATGCAGTGTGGTGAAGTACAATGTAAAGCAGTGTGATGTAGTACAATGTAAAGCAGTGTGGTGTAGTACAATGTAAAGCAGTGTGACGTAGTACAATGTAAAGCAGTGTGGTGTAGTACAATGTAAAGCAGTGTAATGTAGTTCAATGTAAAGCTGTGTGACGTAGTACAATGTAAAGCAGTGTGATGTAGTACAATGTAAAGCAGTGTGGTGTAGTACAATGTAAAGCAGTGTGATGTAGTACAATGTAAAGCAGTGTGACGTAGTACAATGTAAAGCAGTGTGATGTAGTACAATGTAAAGCAGTGTGGTGTAGTACAATGTAATGCAGTGTAGTATAGTACAGTGTAATGCAGTGTAGTTCAGTGTGCTACAGTGTGTTGTAGTGTGATGCTGCTGTGCAGTGTAGTAAAGTGTAATGCGGAGTGGTGTAGCAAATGTAGTTATAAGTGCATTGTAATGCACTATTCTTTCCCAATGAAAGCTGACCGCCAATATAATGGGGTTAATAATAATATCTGTGTCTGTGTGATTATGCTCAACATTAACGTTCATCGGAATGTAATAGTAATTTGTTGTATTATATTTTTCCTTTGTTTAAACGCCAACAGTGAACGTTTCATTGGCTAGATTGCGAAAATTTCCCAAATTGAGCACTTTTTATATGACAATTGTATTTATATCAATCGAGCCGTACAATCTCAGTCCCGATAAGCCATATAATTCCATATATGGTAAAGCATCTTCTACACATCCTATTTAAAGACATGTCAAGAGATGTTGGCGACTATCTCAAACACACATATTGATATTTTCATTTCCCATTCATCTCAATAAGAAGATTTCAAATCGACCAGTCAATCAATAAATAAGTAAATCAGTAAATCGATATCTATTCAAAAACGAATTGTCGATGAAACCACGTTTTGTGCTATCAACCAAGCTATACTAGACTCAATAATGAAAGGTATATATTCAGTTGTCTAGATTAATTCTACCTAACATAACCTAAACTTTTACTTTATCCATGTTTAAGACTTTCCTTTTTGTACTTTTACACTAAGGGCTTAATTTAATTAGTATTTTACATTCCAATTCAACATAAAGGTTTTCAAAGGCCCTTGTGAATACCCGCAATCAAACAGAGGGGATCGATCGGATTTGTCAACAATGTTTGACTTGTTGAGAATACATGTAAAAGTTTATATTATGATGTTCGCTATTGAGAATTATTTCAAAAGAAAACACTGAACCGTTGTGGATATCATGGAACTGTATAGACCAAGTGTTTACGACAAATAATTGTTTTGTATACGGTTTACACGTTGGACAGGATGATTTGTTGGACGTTGAGTAGCTTATTTTACAAACATACTTATGAATTTGACACGATTACATCAATAGCTTTATACAAATTGGTGTCAATATGGATTATTTAGTGGAAAGAATTTGTTTTTAATGTTTAATGTATCGTTAAAGGTTTAATGAAAGAAGTTCGCTAGGTTTATGTGTAAAGTTTGAGTCTGCTACGTTTCATTTTAAAGTATCCGTCATCATGCAAAGGAAAGTGTATAGCTCTGTTTTATAAGCACATCGCAGTGATAAATGTATGATCATTATAGGACGTCCAGCTATTAAGGTGGGGGTCAATACAAACAAATGTCTGGGTAGAAATACCGGTTACAGCAGGTCAGCTAGAACACTTTCCAATATTAGGTCCTTCGCTCCGAACGGGACACGAACCCAAAAGGTATCGGCAAAGAAGTCAGAGGAGTAACAAGTAGGGGTCCCGCACAGGGATCCAAATTTACATGAGAGACTTACATGAGGATAAAGGAACGTTTACGAGATTTAAATCTATCAACTATTTAATATAAGCAAAAGAAATCAAGTGCGCCATGTGCATTTCCGTGTTTTCTTTGAAATATAAACGGTTTATAATATATGTAATATAACTGGGACATCAATACCAAGCTAAGTGGAATGGTGTAGATACATGGTATACAATCATCCTGGTGGAACTTTCTTGGATATTGAACATGGGATCAAATACAAGCAAACAAGACGTAAGTCAACTTCTATATATACATGTTTGTGTTAAAATTTAATTTAATGATATGAATATTTTAATTAAATAAACAAAGTATTATGCTTTCATTAGGACTGCCTAATGCATATTCCATAAAGTTTTTAAAATAATATTCCAATGTCATCTACATGACATCACGATTTGTATTACACATGTACAATATGTTTTGCAGTTTGTGTTTCTGTAATGTTACGTTTCAAAAGCGACTTGATCACACAAGGTCCAATATGCTTAGTTTACTATTTTGTTATAAAAACAAATATTTGTCGAACCAAAATGATTTATTGGAACAAAATAATACACGTGATCACTAGATTAGATTTGTTTTTATAATTGGAGGATCATAAGCAATTCTAGCTGTGTATGTTTCAGTTTAACAATTTAAAATATTTATGAACAACGCCGATTGACTTGATAGTGACGAGACAAAACAGTTGAAGTACGGACCTGTGGTACTAAGTCATCGAGCCACAGGTGTATGTCTCGTGATACCTTACACAGTTTTAATTTAGCAATAATACATTCAAATTCAAAGCGGCCTTAGAAATTCTCTTTCCTGGTTGAGCTTTCTTAAACAAACATATATCCTGAATGGTGTGAAATAAAAACTTTAATCCCTCGATTGATGTCTTGTCAAAAGGGCCTGTTCAATAGAGACAAATAAGGGTCACGTACATACCTACTCACGTTTCATGTTATTCTGTAGCCTCGATTACCGTATTTGCCGTTCATTCAATTGCCTGGCATTATAAACGTTTACTACAAACATGTGTGAGTTTGTATTCAACCTAAAGCTTTACATAAAATAATTAAACTATTTAATTTATTTGCTGGTTTAATGCACTTTCGTGTACCTTTCTTTTTTACTGTTCTGTTCGCAATAATTTTACTTAGCTAATAGTATCATGTCTCAAACTGAAAAGTTGTTTACGAGGTCTGGAGATATAGATTGCTTATTTGCTCAGCATCATTGTGTATTTTGTCTATCAGTGACAGAAAGAGTTAAACAATGTAGTAAATGAAGCAGATACGTTTTGGTGCATTATTGTGTATTGTCTACGCTAGCTGATATATAATAATAACTCTTTATTAGCAAAAGCATTCACCAAATACACTCCTTATACAATTGAAATTAAACACTTTGTGTTATAGTTATTCTGTAAATGCTCATTTCAGCAATAATAATATACTTTATTTACCAATCTCTCCTTACGTCAATTGATGTATGTCTTACATTTGATTGCTTGTCTACGTCAAAATACCAAAATAGAGAATAGCATTTACCAGATTTTGCACCTCATCTCACGATTTAAATATTGAAACTGACGACATTGTAATTTACCTAGAAACGCAAGGACATACAGAAATTGTAACTCATGTCTACCAGAAAATGAATATCACTGTGTATTAATATGTTCCACATATGCTGACCTACAATCAAGATATATAAAGAGATACTATTATACGTGGCCAACAAAACAAAAGTTTACAAATCTTATGTGTTCAACTTCAAGAAATATAGTTACCATATTAGCAAGATATATATATATATATATATTGCAAACACATTAAGAAATAAGCAATAAACAAATAATTGTATACATGTATTATAACATGCTCTTCTGTAAAAACCATGCCTTTATGTTGTAATAATGTTTATGTAGTCATTGCTATAAAACATATTGTTTTGGTGCAACAAAATATTTGTAGTTGTAGTTGTAGTAGTAGTAGAAGTAGTAGTAATAGTAATGTAGTTGTAGTTTAAGTAGTAGTAGCCGTAGTAGTAGTAGTTGTTATTGTGAAGTATTAGTAGTGGTACCAATAATAATAATATAAGTAGTTGTAATAGAAGTAGTATTAATAGTAGTAGTAGTAGTAGTTGTTGTTGTAGTAGTGTAGTAGTAGTAGTAGTAGTAGTAGTAGTAGTAGTAGTAGTAGTAGTAGTAGTAGTAGATATAGTACTAGTAGTAGTAGTAGTAGCAGTAGTTGTTATTGTGAAGTATTAGTAGTGGTACCAATAATAATAATATAAGTAGTTGTAATAGAAATAGTATAAATAGTAGTAGTAGTAGTTGTTGTTGTAGTAGTGTAGTAGTAGTAGTAGTAGTAGTAGTAGTAGTAGTAGTAGTAGTAGTAGTAGATATAGTACTAGTAGTAGTAGTAGTAGCAGTAGTTGTTATTGTGAAGTATTAGTAGTGGTACCAATAATAATAATATAAGTAGTTGTAATAGAAATAGTAGTAGTAGTAGTAGTAGTTGTTGTTGTTGTAGTAGTGTAGTAGTAGTAGTAGCCGTAATTGTAGTAGTAAAAGTAGTTGTAGTTGTAGTAGTAGTAGTGTCGTAGTAGTTGTAGTAGAAGTAGTATTAATCGTAGTAATAGTAGTAGTTGTTGCTGTCGTGTTATAGTAGTGGTAGTAGTAGTAATAATAGCAGAAGTAGTAATAGTAGTAGTAGTAATGGTAGTAGTAGTAGCAGTGGTAGTTGTAGCAGTAGTCGTGGTGTAAGTAGTTGTATAAGTAGTAGTAGAAGCTGTGGCAGTGGTAGTAGTAGTAGCAGTTGTTGTTGTTGTAGTGGTAGTAGTAGTAGAAGTAATAGTAGTAGTAGTAGTAGTAGTAGTAGTTGGCGTAGTAGAAGTAGTAGTAATAATAGCAGTAGTAGTAATAGTAGTGGTAGTAATTTCAGTAGTAGTAGTAATAGTAGTAGTAGTAGTAGTAGTAGTAGTAGTAGTAGTAGTAGTAGTAGTAGTAGTAGTGGTGGTGGTATTAGTAGTAGGGGTGGTAGTAGTAGTAGTAGTAGTGGTATCAGTTGTAGTAGTTGTATCAGTAGTAGTAGTAGTAGTAGTAGTAGTAGTAGTAGTAGTAGTTGCAGAAGTAGAAGTGGTAGTGGGTTTTGTTGTTGCAGTGTGGTAGTAGTAGTAGTAGTGGTAGTAGTAGTAGGGGTGGTAGTAGTAGTAGTAGTAGTAGTAGTGGTAGTAGTAGTAATTGCTGTTGTTGTTGTTGTTGTAGTGTAGAAGTAGTATTTATAACAGTAGTAGTAATTGTAAAATAACAGTCAGTAGTGGTTGATTTTTAAATATTATACGTTGCCACAAATCCCAACAAGGCATAATAGATTCACACGGTTAAATTGCAGAATGTTTAAATTTTGATAGTTTTACAATATTATTTAGTAAGATTAATAACTTATATGACTGACGCTTTTATCAGATGTTTAAGATGCGTATTCATAATTGAAAGTGAAGTTGTTAAACGTGGTTCCTTGTAGTTTAAACAGTTCAAAGTGCACTAACAGAAAAGTCATCGGGTAACTTTAAAATACGGAATGTTCTATCATTCAACAAAAACAATCTTCGACATTTTTATAATTAAACATTGGTTTCTATGGTGATCGAGGTAGAGCGTGTTTTCGTATAACAATGCATATTCTGTTTCAGTCTGCCCAAAATGGCCAGGGTATTCAGCCAACTCGTTCAAATCTCCGAAAAAAAGTGTCAAACACTTCAAACCAGGTAGGTGATTCAAGTTAAGTGTAATATTTCATATGTACAAATTGGGATGTTGATTTGAAATAATAATATAAAAGACCAACACTAAGGATTCGATGCAAATGTAAGTGTAATACCACTGATGTAGGGCGAGGGTATTTTGGTTCGTGTTTGTTTGTCCGAAACAGCAAAGTTGTCAATACAGACAAATAATAAACAAATTATAAACGGAATTATATTCCAGCTGGAAAAGTCCTTATTAAACTCTCTAGTTCGATTATGATGTATTTGGTGGTTCTACCAGGCAGTCTGTAATAACAATAGTAACTGGACTTCTCAACAGCACTGTAAATGCTTGTTAGGTATTACTTTTACTTTTTTCATTTTCTCAGGATCCAGATGATCAGTTCAGTCCAAGGTCTTTAAATACAGTGAGATTCCGCGACGATGACACGGAGCTTGTGGACATAGAAACCAGTCGGACGCCCCGAGCAGGTTCGATACCTGAGCGATACAAGCAGGAGGGTGACCGCCCCTGGGGTACCCGACCGCCCCCGCCCAGTATCCGCCCCGAAAGACCACCCGCCGGGGATAGTGTACCTACACATACCAAGACGACGGTCCCGGTGGCACAGGTGGCACCGACCAGGACAGCACCAAGGGTTGCAACCGAGGGTACGCCGCAGGTATGTCTAGTATTGGCTGTTCTGTGGTGTTTCGTATTTGTTGTTCGTAGTAAAGAAGTAAGAAATAGTGTGGAAGAATAGAGATTCAATCTAATATGTACAACGTGCAAGGGAGTGGGTGTAGGTTTTGTGGTGGCTCCACGTGACAGTTGCCTGTGCAAGTACCCATAGACCCTGGTGTGATATTGTTACATGTATCGAACGTATTTGAATGCCGTATACCACCTATAAATGCTGCGTTTGTTTCCGATTACCAAGTCCATGATGGAATGCATTGTATATTTACAATGTAAAATTCGTATAGATTTTTCGATTCGAAAATGCATTTATTTTTTGCATAAGTTAGAGACGAAAAACCGTTCTGTTTATTATCAAAACAAGTTAATTAACTCAAGTTAATGTTTTCCTTACATACTGTTATCGCGTGTACAGTGTTTAATTCCTATACTTTATCTTCAAGACCCGTGTCCGTCCAGAACCATCTACCTCCGCCATAAGAATGCAGTCTGATTTGCCCTCTAATGCCACACGTGAATTAAGCATGGACACGTCGGAAGCCAGAGACGGTGGTCATCCACAGAATTTCATTCGCAGACCCCCTGTACAGCGGCCATCAGACAGACGAGATATGCCCGAGACTGGCCAGTTGTCCACAGCCATACGACCATCCCCGATGGACAGTTATGACCCTAACCCATGGCTTGAACAGAAAGGTCCTACACAACATATAGGCGAGAGGGTATGACGGCATAGAGGCGAATAGGTTATGGAGAAAATAAAGCCAAATAACCACATTCAGTTGAATTTTCAAAAACATAGTTCTATCTTGTTGGAGGTACATGTATGTGATTGCCCATTCCGGACACATCTGTCAAATCATTGGCTTAACAAAACGTTAATATTTAGTAAAGGCCAGAGTAAAATCATACTATGCGGATGCTGTATTATACTTAAGTTCATTAATTGTCATAGCACATTGTGAGTGTTAGTGATGTAGTTTGCCTCGACATCTTAACTAATTACATTTATTAACTGCTATACCGATTCACTGATTGTCTAAAGGTTGTGGGTTTTTGTTCTTTGACTGAAGCTATTTGGCTACAGGTTAAAATTCTGATGATAAATGTAATGTGGGATTACTTCTTGATTGAAGCAAATTGACAGAGCAAGTAACTCATAAAAGTGTTGTGGCAAGTGAGGAGCTTGTCCTTCGATTGTTTTAAATTGTCTAAACGCTAAACTTTTTTATTTAGCATCCGAACTGCAAAAATTGCAAGGAAATTTCTCTTCTAGATTTCAGCACTCTTCCTGTGGGATCATGTCCCTTGTCACCCTAACGATACTCGTGCCTATGGCTCTCGCACCTCTCCCCTTATCCCATGAAAAAATATGATTATAGATTATCTTTGTTGCCGAGAATACAAACCGTTTGGAGTCATGGAAAAGGTTTGTAGCAGCTTGGAAAATGTAGGAAATGGCTCTATTTTCCTGCTAGACGACCCCACCTCCACCCCCACCCCACCCCACCCCACCCCTAACACACATACACAAACACACATCCAAAAGCATGACTAGCACCTGGTGCTCGCTCACTTAGAACACCCCCTGATAAAAATCTCTGCATCCGCTCCTGATATCCTGAGGTATTTACCTCGATTTGAAAAATATAACCCAAAGTTTAAACTATCGCAAATCATCTTTTACAGTCTCTGGACCGAGACTTGATCGCACGCCCAGAGACCCAGTACGAGTTGCCTCGCCTGCAGTACAAACCAATGAGGCCCAATGTGAAACATGTAGCGCCTGATGATGGTAAATACGTATAACAACTGACAGTAGCTAATGTGACATATCTTTAAAGCAGTAGACACTACGTTGAGGTTGTTTGTATAGATTTAAAGTAAGTAATTGTATCACTTGATTAAAATGGCCCGACAGATACGCATTGTGGCGGGGGGGGGGGGGGGGGGTGTCTACGAAATATCGTGAGTTGGAAACTGATATGGACATGACGATGTACTGGTACTAGTCTGGCTTTCATAGTTTACTTGCTGCTTAGGAAATCTTATTTTATATTCCATTGTCTTGGGTAATCCTGTACTGCAGACTTTAATAAATTTTTAGGGCAATTAAGGTCTTCTATCGCAATTTTAAAACATTAACATTTTTATTTTAAAAACTTTTGTTGTACATGGAGGTAACCAAATTGAATTTGGGGGTAATCTTAACTTTGTTTTCACAGCCAAACTCCAGGATTACTCCATCCCTAGTCTTTTGCTCGAACAAGGATCAGACGAGATAAAGGTAAATACCTACACAATAAAACTAAATAGAAACATAATTTCAAAAGGATAATTAAAAAAAACTACGTTGTCAAATCCAGATAAGATTATCAATAACTGGCCGACTCCCATCAAGTCGACAAACAGGACATGACGGAAATTGGCTGACTTTGTTTCTGCCCTAATATACGCTTTTGTACGTGATTACGTACACTAATTAATAAGTTAGTAAATATAATTTGCATACAATAATACTATTACAAATTACAGCAAGAAAATAATACCTAAAATAAACAAATTAAACAGTTAGACTTTACAAAATGCATGATGTCTTTTGCGTAAAGACTTCTGTCATTGGCGCCGCGCAAAAGAAATGGGTATATAATGGAATAGCTCTGTGAATGGTGAAAGTAATGTTGCAGGCAATAACGGATATTGAAAGTAGCGGTGTTTCAGGGCAGCTTGAAATTGCAATACTTATCAATAAAGCAGACAGTAACGAAGACAGCACAATAACAGACAACAATCATAATGGAAATATTCATCGATTTTGATCGTTCAATATATATGCCCACATTAATAAGTTGTAGTCTCTTGTGTCGGTAAATATCTTTATGTTGTTACTTGCTTTAATAAGCACCCACCAAACGCACGTGGTAGATATATTTCCACATACGCCGCTACATTCATTATATGGTAATAACTGTCACTATATTACAATAGTCAACGCCTAGCAATGTCAATACGTTTGTTGCTGTGCTGTTAGCGTAATAGCTTGCAATACATTTTCTCGCTTTAAGCACTTTTCTTATGGTGAGCGCATCCATAATCAGTATTGTTTTCCTTTTGTAGGAGAAAGAGGAGGATGTTGTCGATGCCAATTTGAGGTTTTATAAAAACGAAATAAAGAGCAGGCCTAATGGTAAGCATTTATACAGATCATTTGTTGAGATCAGTGAGATATTTACAACAATGTTTTCTCTATGTTAAATCAAATAATTAACCTTCAACAGTTTTTATCGGTACACATTGTGTTGCAATCATTTTACATTTATATAGATTTATGCTTCTATTTTAAAGAAAAGTGCGTTGTACAACGGCGTCATGGGTTGATGTCTATATAGAAAGATAATCTGAAATTACGAACACCTTTACTATATATTTTATGCATGTCATTATACAGTCTTGTATTAAACAAAGTGACACATGAACAACAATAGAAAATGTCATACAATTGTACTATAATGAGACAATAAGGTAAGAAATCACAATCGCAATAAAAAGTCTACAATCGCCTTTAAGGTACATGTACACGTTAACCGCAATGTCACGGCATCTTTAGCGTTATGTCACATTTTGGTCTTAAATGATAAAGAAGAGTTTCATATTTCTTAACGTATTTATTCGCACTTCAAGTGATACCGATTTAACTAAATATCTGCCGTGTTAGCTAAAATATTTAAACTGGTTAGGTTTATTTTCTAATTGCTATGCAAATATAAAAAATGAAGTTAAACCAAAAGTTCGCCATAAGGCACAAGCTCTAAATTGTATTTACTTTATACCTAATTAATCCTGCAGAACGTGAATCTTAATGCAAGACAGCCATTTAAAAATACAGCCCAATATTTCCAATCCTGAAGACAATTTCAGCTGTCTTCAGAACATATAAGTACTGTTCAGTTCACCTTTCAGGCGAGTACATCACAACTATACATAAGTACTGGTTTGGAGATTTCCAGAGATTAGAGAACGACCACGCATATATTCAATGGTAGGTACAAGAAAGCGCACGGATGTGAGACCTCCAAGGCGCCACAGAGAGCATGCGCTTTAAACAAGAAGATAAATATCCTGGAGCTAAAATCTCTTTCTCTCTCTCTCTCTCTGACCTCTCTCTCTCTCTCTGTCCTCTCTCTCTCTCTCTCTCTCTCTCTCTCTCTCTCTCTCTCTCTCTCTCTCTCTCTCTCTCTCTCTCTCTCTCTCTCTCAGATTATCTACTTCTTGGCTTTCATTAAAGTTGTATGCTACATCTGTTATTACAAACTGCATTGTAAACATTGGCATACATGGTTTATTTTGTTAAGCATGCCATCGCCAAAGAGCTGCGAATTCCTAATATTGCCTGCTACTATTATATAAAATAAATGCAAGCATCACTTTTTTGTTGCAAGCTACACTGTTAAAAACGGAATGTTCTGTTATTTTTCTCTGAACAAGGTCATTCTAAACAGCCCGGAAGATTTATTCCATAAGAGGCATCACTCTGCCGAGCGGTGACAATAAATACCTATATAGTTCACGATGAACTGTTGACAAAACATGTTTGTCGATGTTATTGTTGTATAAGACATTCCAAAAGGCTGGACATTGAGTTCTGACTAGTTTGTTTGAACATGTCTTGAAGAACCTAAATGTACGATTACAAACAAGTTTAATGTGCAATTCATTCATGACAGATTTAATTTCCATAATTTTAATACCATATTTTTAAGAAAATGTAAAGGTAAAGACATGCTGTGTACTTGCTGACACTTCTAGTGTGCAAACCAATCTGAAATCGGAGATTCCAATTTTGATGAGATAACTATTTTCTAGTTTCCTTGACATGTGTTATATACTGTTATATTTTGTTTTAAATGTCCATGTACTTTTTAATTTTCGTTTTAATATTATCCGTGACTAGGTTATTTCCACTTCCGGAGACCAGTTCCTTTAACCAACACGCAGTCCCATTAACGCCAAAGGAGGCAAAGGTAAACAAATCTGTGTATATTAGCTGAAAATATTCATTATTTGAGAACATGTAACAACAGACCAAAAATTACAATTGCATTTTAAATATCATCAACATCGATAAAAGGACTTATAAGAACATATTGAATGAATTACAATAATATTAACTTATTTTGAAATATAAACTAAAAATAGCGTATACTATTTGGCATTTATTCAGGCAAATAATATTAAGTTGTTACATAGTAAAATGTTCTTTGTAAACAATATAAAATGTTAGAAAGCGGATACGAGATCAGTCAACATACGAGATCAGTCAACATACGAGATCAGTCAACATTTTTTTTCTCTATAGTGCAACTACTTATAAACTATGGATGTCGGGATAATTGTCCTCGTTGTATCAATGACAATGCAAAATCAGTACAAATCCAGCCGCCATTTTCTTTTGTTGTTCCCAGCAAATCTACGATGATCCAGGGACGCGGGCACGGGTGGTGATGTCATACAGACTGATGCTGGACTTCTACGGGATGTTGTTGATCAATGAAAAATCGGGACAAATCAAACGCTCGGCTCTTTTCAAAGACCGGTTTTATGTTCTGAAACGGTAATATTTATTAAGTATTTTAGGCGTGATTACTGAAGCAATGAAAAGTTTTAAACTTTGTTCATGATATTTGATTGCAATTAAACTAATTATGTTACTGGTGCTGCTGTCGGTTGTTGGTGCTTCTACTGCTGTTGCTGGGGCTGGTACTGGCTTGTTGCTGCTGCTGGTGCTTCTGTCGGTTGTTGGTGCTTCTACTGCTGTTGCTGGAGCTGGTACTGGCTTGTTGCTGCTGCTGGTGCTGCTGTCGGTTGTTGGTGCTTCTACTGCTGTTGCTGGGGCTGGTACTGGCTTGTTGCTGCTGCTGGTGCTGCTGTCGGTTGTTGGTGCTTCTACTGCTGTTGCTGGGGCTGGTACTGGCTTGTTGCTGCTGCTGGTGCTGCTGTCGGTTGTTGGTGCTTCTACTGCTGTTGCTGGAGCTGGTACTGGCTTGTTGCTGCTGCTGGTGCTGCTGTCGGTTGTTGGTGCTTCTACTGCTGTTGCTGGAGCTGGTACTGGCTTGTTGCTGCTGCTGGTGCTGCTGTCGGTTGTTGGAGCTTTCGGCGTTGCTACTGATGCTGGTGGTGCTGCTACTTCTGATGCCGGTTGCATGTGTTGTTGGTGCTGCTACTGATGCTGCTAGGGCTGCTACTGATGCTGCTCATGGTGTGGGTGGTAGCGGCGCTGTTGATGGTTATGCTGGTCGTGGTGGTGCTGCTGCTGTTGGTGTTGGTGGTGGCGATACTGATGGTGATGGTGTTTGTGTTGCTGATGCTGATTGTGGCAGTGATGCTGCTGATGATCTTGCCGCTGGTTTTTCAGATGCCGGTTGTGAAGGTGGTACTGGTGCTGCTTCTGCTCGTGGTAAAGGTGATGGATATTATGCTACTGCTGCTTGAGGTGATGGTTGTTGTGCTGGTGATCTTGATGGTCGTGTCCTGGTAGAGGCGGTCTTCCTGCTGATGATGCGGGTGCTGATTTTGAAAGTGTTGCTGCAGCTAATGATATTGCTGCTTGTGTTGTTGTTCTGGTAAGGAATGTGATAATGATGCTGCTGTTGGCACTGTTGCTAATGCTGGTGTTGCTGCTGGGTCTGGAGGTATGGTTGTTGTGCTGGTGCTCTAAGTAGATGCGATGCTGCTGGTGCTGGTGTTATTGATGATGGTGGTTATGGAGTTGGTGCTGCTGGTAGTGTTTGTGCCTTTACTGCTGGAGGTACTGCTGCTGATGCTCCTGCTGGCTGTGGTTGTGGTGGTAGTAGCGGTGGTTCTGCTGCTGATGATGATGACGATAAATGATGCTTAGGACAAAGATGATGATGATGACGATAAATGATGCTTAGGACAAAGATGATGATGATGATGATGATGATGATGATGATTACCATGTGGTGGTGATGGCTGACGTTATGATAGTGCAGAACTTTTTTTTTCGCAAAAACAATACATAAGTTTTGCGCTGTTAACAGAATAATGAAAGTCCTTAGTTTTGATTTTTGTCTTCAGATCTCCACACAATATATATCGCATTTCTCGAATCATCAAGAGTCTCGGCCATCTTGGTTTCCATGGTTATCAGGCCCCGCTGGTTATGTTCTTACTTCACGAGATCTTCGAGACTCGCGAGATCTCCGGTGTGTCCAACGGAAGCATTCAACATTGGATCCAAGCCATTGGTAATCCGTTTGAAAGGAATTACGTCGAAAAGTCATTTGATCAATGGCTTAAACCAGACAAAAATAAGAAAACAGACACGGACAAGGGTAAAAGGTCTGTTCCGGAAGAAAGGATTTACCCAACCCGACCGGCCATTCGTGCGTCAAGACTGTTATTGAACCATGGACAAATTCCATCAACATAAAGTGTAAATTTAACATAGGGCCTTAATTTATTTTTAATGCAAGCTATTGTTGTATAGTACATTTATTTAGAATATTATTAATTCAAGTTAGGTTCAGGTACTTACATTAACTGTTCTGATAGAAATGTTTAATGTATTGTGTTTCCTATCAAGTGATGTTCTGTGCTAGTAGTTGAGTAGATTTGCCAACTTTGATGTGACATGAAGATAATTTGAAATGTTTTTGCAGAGACTGAGAAAGAAAACTATGACGTTGACAACAATATACATAATGTACAATTTCTGTGAAATGTGTGTCATGTATGTCCTTAGTACAGATGTGTGTTTTACCTGAATGGTATTACAAAAGTTTGTTCTTGTTGTTGTTTTAATTTTATGAAATCTATTTAATGACTATTTACATAATGATATGATTTAAATGTAAATTTCGTGCTACCTTCGCTATAATAAGGTTCATTCATCTTATGTTATCTTTTCTTAATATATATTCATGTAGAAATCATTAAATGACTGTAGAATATAATCCCGCTCACTGCCATATGCATGTACATATTTTTGTTGTACATGTATTAATAAGATGGATGAAACTGTATTTATAAGCCATATCACGTTCCATTGAAAGCATGTACGTATTATTTGGTGTTGAGATTTTAACAGCATTAGTTATTAGATTGTTTATAACAGTGAAAATGTGTATTAAAATGTATTGATTTATGAACAGGAAAATATTACAAATATTCAAGTATATGATGATTTGTCTGGCCCCCGCAGCAATAAATTAGATGATTTGCAAAATTAATCTCTTTCCATGATTTATTTTGCGGAATCATAGAACGTTCTTTAATTTATTTACACGAGTTTATTTTTTTAAAACATGAGATTAATTGGAACATCATTGACAATGATCATCAACATAGAATGTTTTGTCGTCAGTGCTGATAAAGACAATAGAATTTATTTTAGCCCAGGTTTTATTTCAACCCAGCTTTTTTACAAGTAGAGCAAAACAAACCAAATATATTTTCGTCAGTTTAAGTTGTGAAAGAAAGAGATAGAAGAATTATATATTATTGCAAGTGATACATAAAGCCTACTGATCGAATTACAATGACAGTTAATGAAAGTCAGTTACCAGTGTCGTTGATAAGAGAGGATTTACAGAAACAATCATTTCTACTGGTGGCACCTGGTTTTGCAGTAGAAATCGTTTCTACTGGTGGCACCTGGTTTGGCAGTAGAAATCGTTTCTACTGGTAACACCTGTTTTTTCTGTAGAAATCGTGTCTACTGGTGGAAACAGGTTTTGCTGTAGAAATCGTTTCTACTGTTGGCAACAGGTTTTGCAGTAACAATCGCTTCTGCAGGTGGCACCTGGTTTTGCAGTAACAATTGTTTATACTGGTGGCACCTGGTTTTGCTGTAGAAATCGTTTCTACTGGTGGCACCTGGTTTGGCAGTAGAAATCGTTTCTACTGGTAGCACCTGGTTTTGCTGTAGAAATCGTTTCTACTGGTGGCACCTGGTTTTGCTGTAGAAATCGTTTTTACTGGTGGCACCAGGTTTGGCAGTAGAAATCGATTCTACTGGTAGCAACTGGTTTTGCTGTAGAAATCGTTTCTACTGGTGGCACCTGGTTTTGCAGTAGAAATCGTTTCTACTTGTGGCACCAGGTTTGGCAGTAGAAATCGTTTCTACTGGTGGCACCTGGTTTTGCTGTAGAAATCGTTTCTACTGGTGGCACCTGGTTTTGCTGTAAAAATCGTTTCTACTGGTAGCACCTGGTTTTGCTGTAGAAATCGTTTCTACTGGTGGCACCTGGTTTTGCTATAGAAATCGATTCTACTGGTGGCACCTGGTTTTACAGTAACAATCGTTTCTACTGGTGGCACCTGGTTTTACAGTAACAATCGCTTCTACTGGTGGCACCTGGTTTTGCTGTAGAAATCGTTTCTACTGGTGGCAACTGGTTTTGCTGTAGAAATCGATTCTACTGGTGGCACCTGGTTTTGCTGTAGAAATCGTTTCTACTGGTGGCACCTGGTTTTGCTGTAGAAATCGATTCTACTGATGGCATCTGGTTTTACAGTAACAATCGTTTCTACTGGTAGCACCTGGTTTTGCTGTAGAAATCGTTTCTACTGGTGGCACCTGGTTTTGCTGTAGAAATCGATTCTACTGGTGGCACCTGGTTTTACAGTAACAATCGTTTCTACTGGTGGCACCTGGTTTTGCTGTAGAGATCGTTTCTACTGGTGGCACCTGGTTTTGCTGTAGAAATCGTTTCTACTGGTAGCACCTGGTTTTGCTGTAAAAATCGTTTCTACTGGTGGCACCTGGTTTTGCTGTAGAAATCGATTCTACTGGTGGCACCTGGTTTCACAGTAACAATCGTTTCTACTGGTGACACCTGGTTTTACAGTAAAAATCGTTTCTACCGGTGGCACCTGGTTTTGCAGTAACGATCGTTTCTACTGGTGGCACCTGGTTTTACAGTAACAATCGTTTCTACTGGTGGCACCAGCTTTTGCAGTAGAAATCGTTTCTACTGGTGGCAACAGGTTTTGCTGTAGAAATCGTTTCTACTGGTGGCACCAGGTTTTTCAGTAACAATCGCTTCTGCAGGTGGCACCTGGTTTTGCAGTAAGAATCGCTTCTGCATGTGGCACCTGGTTTTACAGTGACAATCGTTTCTACTGGGGGCACCAGGTTTTGCAGTAAGAATCGCTTCTGCAGGTGGCATATGATTTTGCAGTAACAATCGTTTCTACTGACGGCACCTGGTTTTGAAATAACAATCGTTTCTACTGGGGGCACCTGGTTTTGCTGTAGAAATCGATTCTACTGATGGCATTTGGTTTTACAGTAACAATCGTTTCTACTGGTAGCACCTGGTTTTGCTGTAGAAATCGTTTCTACTGGTGGCACCTGGTTTTGCTGTAGAAATCGATTCTACTGGTGGCACCTGGTTTTACAGTAACAATCGTTTCTACTGGTGGCACCTGGTTTTGCTGTAGAGATCGTTTCTACTGGTGGCACCTGGTTTTGCTGTAGAAATCGTTTCTACTGGTAGCACCTGGTTTTGCTGTAAAAATCGTTTCTACTGGTGGCACCTGGTTTTTCAGTAACAATCGCTTCTGCAGGTGGCACCTGGTTTTGCAGTAAGAATCGCTTCTGCATGTGGCACCTGGTTTTACAGTGACAATCGTTTCTACTGGGGGCACCAGGTTTTGCAGTAAGAATCGCTTCTGCAGGTGGCATATGATTTTGCAGTAACAATCGTTTCTACTGACGGCACCTGGTTTTGAAATAACAATCGTTTCTACTGGGGGCACCAGGTTTTGCAGTAAGAATCGCTTCTGCAGGTGGCACATGGTTTTGCAGTGACAATCGTTTCTACTGACGGCACCTGGTTTTGAAATAACAATCGTTTCTACTGGGGGCACCAGGTTTTGCAGTAAGAATCGCTTCTGCAGGTGGCACCTGGTTTTGCAGTAACAATCGTTTCTACTGGTGGCACCATATTTTACTGTAACAATCGTTTCTACTGGTGGCACCATATTTTACAGTAACAATCGTTTCTACTGGTGGCACCTGGTTTTGAAATAACAATCGTTTCTACTGGTGGCACCATATTTTACAGTAACAATCGTTTCTACTGGTGGCACCATATTTTACAGTAACAATCGTTTCTACTGGTGGCACCATATTTTACAGTAACAATCGTATCTACTGGTGGCACCATATTTTACAGTAACAATCGTTTCTACTGGTGGCACCTGGTTTTGAAATAACAATCGTTTCTACTGACGGCACCATATTTTACAGTAACAATCGTTTCTACTGGTGGCACCATATTTTACAGTAACAATCGCTTCTACTGGTGGCACCATGAATGGTGGTGGTTGACTGCCCGGAGACGTGTGAGAGATAATTGTTTTAGGCATAGCAGACTCTGTAGTGCGAACTCTTATCACTTGCATCAATATAAATGTTTCCAGGCCTAGAATAGCTTAATATTGGCAAGTTCTGTGTTTCATTTATGCCTGCGTTTCAATGACATTTGCCCTCATTATGACCAATAGTACATAGAATCTGGAATAAATAACAAGTGGCATTGTTAATTAAGTTTTGTGATATTATTTCATTTTCAAAAATCAAAGTTTAACATTAAAACATTCTTATAATTTCTTTCTTACTCATTCAATTTAGATAACGAAACAATGAGAGAACATAAAATAATGGAATGCAAAGCACAGTGGTCGTCCCGTGTGCCCGTAACACTCATTAACCGCCCGTAGTGTGCAACATAAAACAAGTACAGCGTATCAATGTTATTTTGGCGGATAAAGTGCGAGTAACTGAAGACACGATAGTGTGGTTGAACACCTCCTAGTCTTCTGGCAACTTGTTCACACCAGGACGTGTCGGCGTCGACGTTAAATCTACACCCTCCCACTCATATGCAAAATCTATTTGGTCGGTTCTTGGTATCCAGGAATGTGGCGTTTACGCTTGGATGAAGGGTGGTAGATATGTGCACAAATTCAAAGGACAACATAATAAATTAGTTATTTGTAAATGGTAACGAGACATTAGAAGTTAGAAGTTAGAAATTGGACAGTACAGTATAGACATCAGAAATGAAAATACGTCTGCGATATTTGTCCAATACACTAAACAACTGCCAGGTTTATTGGAATAAATTAGCGGTTGTCCATCCGGTTTATATTATTAATTTGTTGTTTTGTATCTCGCTCTATCTTGGGGAATGCGAAGTAGTAGAACCACTTCCAAAGAAGCGGCTCCTACTTGACTGAAAATTACCGATGCAACAAGACCAGCAGCACGCCAGTATGTCGGAGATAAAGCAAAGCAAGTTATCTGTTTTCAAATCCACACTATTTGCACGCACATATTAAGGCAATTTGTATAAACATAACTCGGGATTTGATACCAGACAGGAACTTCCTTAATTCAAAATGGCGAAGATATAGCTCCATTAGTTGCATGTACGCCTATTCTATAAAGCTCGATCCATGACTGGTGACACTGTATCCCAAAATTTGAACGTGGCCGAGCGTCAATCCATGTGTTTTAGCATGTCAGAAGCACATTGAAGGGATATTTATTGATCTTTATTCCTCTTAACCTAGATTCAGTAAGTGAATACAAAGAACATCACGTCCACCAACTAGCAAAATACTGAATGTTCGTTAAAGATAACGGTCGTGCTGGCAATCACAGACACACCAACCTAACAAAAAACATAAATTGTCTTTCAATTAAGTGGTTTAATCACAATGGAAAATGTATTTAGCTAAATTGTGGTACATCTGAATTTCTACTAAGACATTCGTATTAAGTCTTCCTCATTTATTTTGAAACAGTATGGGCCTTGCATTGTATTATACTTGCATTATTTACGTTTTGTATATTAGGCGAGTGTTGTTCTTACAAGATATGGATATATAGAAACTAACGGTATATCACAAAAGTAACACATTAATACTAGTGCTTTTTTATAAAACCATGTTTTTTGAAGCAGTAACAGGAGCCTATTTTGTCATTGTTTGTTTTAAAATGTCACGCAAACAACCTGAAAATAAGAAATAAACGATTCGCCATAAGTATGCTTCCCATTGTGTAAATTTGTAAGCTTCTATCAAGTGCCTACAAACAATTTTGTTGCTGTCTCTGCGTGCGTGTGCTAGCGTGTGTTCGCAAACACATCGTGTGCGCTCGCGTGCGAGATCTGTACGTGTGAGTGGAAAATTAGTCAATCGTTTACCATGTGCTTAATACATGCATTTTTTTAATTAACAGGCTTTAAAAAATAGACTTGCCCGACAATTGACCGACAGATTAAGAACCGTCTGTTGCGGCTTGTTGTGCCGAATGGTGGTGGCAAAGCTAATGTTTCTAGCGTTGCGAGAACTGACTGTGAGACGTCTAGTCTGTGATTGTGACATAAATTTTAGATGGGATCTAGTCATACTTCAGTTTTACAAACACACCCCCACAAACACACACACGCACACACACGCACGCACGCACACACTCGCACACGCACACACACACACGCACACACACAAAGGCGCGCGCATACACACATCCGCGCACCCGCACTCACATACACACACGCACAGACACTCGAACACGCACATACACGCACCCGCACACACACACACAAACACACACAAACACACACACAAACACACACACAAACACACACACGCACACACACAAAGGCGCGCGCATACACACATCCGCGCACCCGCACTCACATACTCACACGCACAGACACTCGAACACGCACATACGCGCACCCGCACACACACACACACAAACACACACACAAACACACACGCGCGGACACGTGAACACCTATGGAGATAAACTAAAAAACAACAACAGGTAAGTCGAACGCGAACAAAAGCATGGGTTGGTGTTTATTGGAGACCATTTCAAAAAGTCTTACAGTAGAAAATTTTAAATAACAATCAAAAGCACATACGGTAAATAATGGTTACTTTCTTGAAAATGGCCGTATCCTCATTAGTTTCAATTAGAAAAGGTATATGCTTGTTGAATGTTAAGGTCCTTACAAATTTTTAAAATATAAATATGTCAGTTCCTTTCTGCTTAAATATAAAAATTCAGTTCGTATGATTTGTTTGCTGCATTAGCTGTGCCTTGTTTTAAAGTGCGAATGCCAATGTAATGGAAGGACAGGCACCCGGCGAGTGGCGCCAGCAATAATTAGAACACGTCACACCTCTGTGTCGCGGTTGTAGACTAAACGTCTGTAGGCCATAACTTGACTGCTATAAAAATGATGTGCTACCATCTTTGCGGCACAACAATACGGCATTGCTTCGAGGAATCATAATTCCAAGTAAGTTCAACTTATCTTAACTCTTAAAACTACTTGGAAAAACTTGGTTAGATATCATTTTTATTCTTATTCTTACAAATTAGAAATGTGTTGACAAATAATGAATACATTAAAAATCCATAAATATGTTGTCCTTCAAAAGATAGTGTTGTAATTATGTTTAAAAAATAGAATGCGTTATGACGGTTTGCATGTAGTTTTTAGCAAATATCTAAGCTTTCTATTGCTAATACATGTAGCATGATCAGATTGATGCGCTTTAGTATTGCTGAGTGTGATTATGTCGATATTTCAAGTGTTTTTGCTTTAAGTAAGAATAATGATAGTATGACGGAATAACCAGGTTTTGTTTGATAATTGTCGCAAGGCGCAACCAATCGCATGTACATTCAACGTTATATACAAATCAACACCTAAATTGCAATCTTATTATTATCAGCAACAACAGTCAGCATAGTATGCACACTTATAAACAATAGAAATGCTACGTCTCATTTATTGCTCAAGAAGAGAACCATGTACCTGACATCCTAGGCTTTGACTTTTATTCGGCCTTTGTTTTTGTTTGCGTTTTGTTGTTGTTCTTGTTGTTGCTGTTGCTGTTGTTTTGTTAGCCTCAAACTTTAGAAATGCAAGTTAGCATTTCGCGCATTTAAAATAATGAAAGCATTGAAAGAGAACGAGTATACATTTAAGATTTTTTTTTTTTTTTTTTGCATTATCAGCATATAAGTTTCGTTATATTCCTGGTCTAGTCTTGAGGCTATTGGTATTGATAAAACGACATTACGATGGGCATACGTCTATTACTTTCTTTGTTAAAGGTGTATTCATTTCAAAAAGGACAAACACACGCTATATAATTATGTACTTTTATTTTATATTACAGAAAGCTACACTGAATGTTAAAAGTAAAAATAAAACCATTTAACATGTGTTCAACGCTTCATTTTAGATTCGGAAACAATCCGGCGGTTGGTGAGCTTTAGAATGCGTGCAACATAAAAAGTGTCATTTCACAGCGAAGAGATAAGAATCCTGAACTTTAATACTTTGTTAAATGTGTGCAACGTACCAAGAGAGAAACTGAAGTCAAATATTTTCACAAGCATCTAGATCTAATAAGTCTACAAAACACTTTTCTTATCTCGCCATTGAATTTCGGTAATACAAAATGTCCGTTAATAGGCATGTTACATTTAGTCTTGTTCAACTATTGGGTATCTTGTCGTTGTGTTTATGTGATATGTTCGAGGAAGTATGTAGGACGAATGAACTGTGCCACAGACAAGTACCTGCATCCAAACTGACAGTCAGTCCAGAGTACAAACCATGCTGCCTGTTTTGTTCCTGTTCTCGTGATTGTAAAGATTTTGGCAGCTGTTGTCCTGATATAGACGAGGAGAATATCGATAATGCTAAGTTTAACTTAACATGTTTTGAAGCCTCGGTGAACACGGGCGTCAATGGCCAGATTGATCAAACAACGGAATCTTACAGTGACATACAGAGCTACAACGTTGTTGCACAATGTCCATCATGGACAACGAATCAAGAGATTATCCACAAGTGTAAGAAGGAAGCCGAATATCCCGATGAACTGGTTATCGTTGCCGACGAACAAGATCATTTGTTCAAGAACGAGCATTGCGCCATCTGCAATGGCGTTCAAAATTACAGCTTCTGGCAGTTGCACATGAGACATTGTCCGATTGAAGTTGTTTATGACCACTCACCCTCTTTACCTTTCGCACATTACAAGCAGTGCATGTTCTGGTCAGAGCCAGATAACATTCCGCGTTATAACCAGTCTCAATGTTTTAGCAAGTCCATTGACAGATGTAATGTCACCGGGAAATGGGATGTATACAGTCCTGCTCTGGAAGAATTGTGTAACAAATACACGCTGTACTATCTGCATTATTACTCAGCCCGAAGTTTTAACTTCGATATCTACAAAAATGCATTTTGTTATAAATGCAATGTACAACAGACAAACAGCAACACTAATGACTACTGTACAGATGGAATGAAATTGTCGTCTGGTGGAACCATTGGATTTTCCGCACTTTTAATGCACAACAAATTGAAGATAGACAAGGAAATCTCTTCAACTCCAACTTCGTCACCATGCGATATTCATGAAGTTTTTGATGTTAACTTCGTAAGTATGATTTATTCAATTTACAAAATATTGTTATTATTATTATCATCATCATCATCATCATCATCATCATCATCATCATCATCATCATCATCATCACCACCATCATCATAATCATCATCAATATTATTTAAGCAGTGGTAGAAGTAGCAGTAGTAGTTATAGTAGTAATAGAAGTAATAGTAGTAGTAGTAGCAGTCAAACTTGGATTAAGCAGCCACCCAAGGGACAGCCTAAATTGGCAGCCTAAGACAAGTTGGCTGCTTAATACAAAATATGACGTTATTGATTATTTGGTTATTACTGTGGCATGTACGTTTACAAATAAGAATTAAGCGGTAGATCTGCTGAAAAGTACTGTTCTAATATATATTCAGTACTACAAAATAGCTGATTTTAGCATGTGAACTTATGACGCAGAATATCAGAAGTGTCTCACTTAATCAAAAATATTGTTTAATCATAAATAGTCTAGTCTCTTATAGTACAAAGCATGTCATTTAAATTATTCACATCCAATGTATGCTGTGTGTTCCAAAGTCTTCGTCAAATTGCATTATTAGAAGAAGTAAATAATATAAAACATTATTTGTTTTGTTATCAACAAATACATTGCGTTAGTGCAACTGACGATTGCCACATGATGATTGGCCGCTAATAAGGAGTGAAAAAATAAGGCTTTGCCCAATCTAGCTGATCGCTGGCCGCAAAAGACACGTGACCGCTGTCACATTATGGCAGAAGTTGAAATAGTACTAGTAGTATTAGTAGTGGAAGTTTGAGGAGATATAATGGTAGAGCATTAGTAAAAGTAGAAGTGGTAATAAAAGTAGCAGTAGTAGTTGTAGTAGTAGTAGTAGTAGTAGTAGTAGTAGACTAGTAGTAGTAGTAGTAGTAGTAGTAGTAGTCGTAGTCGTAGTAGTAGTAGTAGTAGTAGAAGAAGACAAGTAGTAGTAGTAGCAGTAGTAGTAGTAGTAGTAGTAGTAGTAGTAGTAGTAGTAGTAGTAGTAGTAGTAGAAGTAGCAGCAGCAGTAGTAGTAATAGTAGTAGTTGTTGTAGTAGTAGTAGCAATAGTAGTAGTAGAAGACAAGTAGTAGTAGTAGTAGTAGTAGTAGTAGTAGTAGTAGTAGTAGTAGTAGTAGTAGTAGTAGTAGTAGTAGTAGTAGTAGTAGTAGTAGACTAGTAGTAGTAGTAGTAGTAGACTAGAAGTAGTAGAAGTAGTTGTTGTAATAGTAGTAGTAGTAGTAGTATTGTAGTAATAGTGGTGTAATTGTAGTAGTTGTAGGAATTGTCGTAAAGCAGTAGTAGTAATAATAGTCGTAGTAGGAGAAGGAGGAGTAGTAGCAGCAGTATTTGTAGTAGTAGGAAGAGGAGGAGGAGGTCAAGGGAGAGTAGTGGTAGTAGTAGGAGGAGGAGGAGTAGTAGTGGTAGGAATAGGAGAAGTAGTAGTAGGAGAAGTGGTGGTAGTAGAAGGAGAAGGAGTAGGAGGAGGAGTGGTATGAGTAGGGTGAGAAGTAGTGGTAGTAGTAGGAGGAGGATGAGTAGTGGTAGTGGTAGGAGGAGGAGGAGAAGTGGTAGTAGTATTAGGAGGAGGAGGCGGAGGAGTAGGGGGAGGAGTAGTGGTAGTAGGAGGAGGAGGAGTGGTGGTAGTAGTAGGAGGAGGAGGAGTATTGGTAGTAGTAAGAGGAGGAGTAGTGGTAGTAGTAGGGGGAGGAGTAGTGGTAGTAGTAGGAGGAGGAGTAGTGGTAGTAGTAGGAGGAGGAGTAGTGGTAGTAGTAGGAGGAGGAGTAGTGGT
Organism: Sinonovacula constricta; assembly: GCA_007844125.1. Lineage (NCBI taxonomy): Eukaryota > Metazoa > Mollusca > Bivalvia > Cardiida > Solecurtidae > Sinonovacula > Sinonovacula constricta. Next base: position 4,901,314 of record CM017556.1, read on the forward strand.
AGTAGTAGGAGGAGGGGTAGTGGTAGTAGTAGGAGGAGGAGTATTGGTAGTAGTAGGAGGAGGAGTATTGGTAGTAGTAGGAGGAGGAGTAGTGGTAGTAGTAGGAGGAGGAGTAGTGGTAGTAGTAGGAGGAGGGGTAGTGGTAGTAGTAGGAGGAGGAGTATTGGTAGTAGTAGGAGGAGGAGTATTGGTAGTAGTAGGGGGAGGAGGAGGAGTAGTGGTAGTAGTAGGAGGAGGAAGTATTGGTAGTAGTAGGAGGAGGGGGTAGTGGTAGTAGTAGGAGGAGGAGGTAGTAGTGGTAGTAGTAGGAGGAGGGGGTGTAGTGGTAGTAGTAGGAGGAGGAGTATTGGTAGTAGTAGGAGGAGGAGTAGTGGTAGTAGTAGGAGGAGGGTAGTAGTGGTAGTAGTAGGAGGAGGGGTAGTGGTAGTAGTAGGAGGAGGAGTATTGGTAGTAGTAGGAGGAGGAGTATTGGTAGTAGTAGGGGGAGGAGGAGGAGTAGTGGTAGTAGTAGGAGGAGGAGTAGTGGTAGTAGTAGGAGGAGGGGTAGTGGTAGTAGTAGGAGGAGGAGTATTGGTAGTAGTAGGAGGAGGAGTATTGGTAGTAGTAGGGGAGGAGGAGGAGTAGTAGTAGGGGGAGGAGGAGGAGTATTGGTAGTAGTAGGAGGATGAGTAGTGGTAGTAGTAGTAGGAGGAGGAGTAGTGGTAGTTGTAGGAGGAGGAGTATTGGTAGTAGTAGGGGGAGGAGGAGTAGTGGTAGTTGTAGGAGGAGAAGTATTGGTAGTAGTAGGGGGAGGATGAGTAGTGGTAGTAGTAGTAGGAGGAGGAGTAGTGGTAGTAGTAGTAGTAGGAGGAGTAGTGGTAGTAGTAGTAGGAGGAGGAGTAGTGGTAGTAGTAGGAGGAGGAGTATTGGTAGTAGTAGGGGGAGGGGTAGTGGTAGTAGTAGGAGGAGGGGTAGTGGTAGTAGTAGGAGGAGGAGTATTGGTAGTAGTAGGAGGAGGGGTATGGTAGTAGTAGGAGGAGGAGTATTGGTAGTAGTAGGAGGAGGAGTATTGGTAGTAGTAGGAGGAGGAGTATTGGTAGTAGTAGGAGGAGGGGTAGTGGTAGTAGTAGGAGGAGGAGTATTGGTAGTAGTAGGAGGAGGAGTATTGGTAGTAGTATGAGGAGGGGTAGTGGTAGTAGTAGGAGGAGGGGTAGTGGTAGTAGTAGGAGGAGGAGTATTGGTAGTAGTAGGAGGAGGAGTATTGGTAGTAGTAGGAGGAGGAGTATTGGTAGTAGTAGGAGGAGGGGTAGTGGTAGTAGTAGGAGGAGGGGTAGTGGTAGTAGTAGGAGGAGGAGTATTGGTAGTAGTAGGGGGAGGAGGAGGAGGAGTAGTAGTAGTAGAAGTAGTGGTAGTAGTAGTAGGAGGAGGAGTAGTGGTAGTAGTAGTAGGAGGAGGAGTAGTGGTAGTTGTAGGAGGAGGAGTATTGGTAGTAGTAGGAGGAGGAGTATTGGTTGTAGTAGGGGGAGGATGAGTAGTGGTAGTAGTAGTAGGAGGAGGAGTAGTGGTAGTAGTAGTAGTAGGAGGAGTAGTGGTAGTAGTAGTAGTAGTAGAAGTAGTGGTAGTAGTAGTAGGAGGAGGAGTAGTGGTAGTAGGAGGGGGATGACTAGTAGTAGTAGTAGGAGGTCGTGGTAGTAGTAGTAGTAGTAGGAGGAGGAGTGGTAGTAGTAGTAGAAGTAGTGGTAGGAGGAGGAGGAGTAGTGGTAGTAGCAGGAGGAAGAGTAGTGGTAGTAGGAGGAGGAGAAGGAGTAGTAGTAGTAGTAGGAGGGCGAGAAGGAGGATGAGGAGTTGTGGTAGTAGTAGGGGGAGAAGTGGTAGTAGCAGGAGTATGAGGAGTGGTAGTAGTAAGAGGGCGAGAAGGGGAATGAGGAGTAGTGGCAGTAGTAGTAGGACGAGAAGGAGTAGGAGTAGAGGTAGTAGTAGGAAGGGGGTAGTGGTAGTAGTAGGAGGAGGAGTAGGAGGAGGAGTAGTGGGAGTAGAAGGAGGAGGAGTAGAAGGAGGAGGACTAGTAGTAGGAGGGGGTTAGTGGTAGTAGTAGGAGGAGTGGTGGTAGTAGTAGTAGTAGTATGAGTAGTAGTATCAGTAGTAACTAGTAGTAGTAGTAGTAACTAGTAGTTGTAGTAGTAGTAGTAGTAGTAGTAGTAGTAGTAGCAGTAGTAACTAGTAGTAGTAGTAGTAGTAGTAGTAGTTGTTGTAGTAGTAGTAGTAGTAGTAGTAGTAGTAGTAGTAGTAGTAGTAGTAGTAGTAGTGGTAGTAGTAGTATTAGTAGTAGTACGAGGAGGAGGAGTAGTGATAAAAGTAGGTTGAGGAGGGGAGGAGCGGTGGTAGTAGTTTAAGTCTATATACCCTTTTTTCTGGAGAAAACAACAAATGCAAAATGTATATAAGCATGAAAATCACAAGAAGGAAAATAGTGAACATTGTTTTCACAAAAATATGAAAGTCAGTATGTACACGCATCGGTGCACGTCTGGCACTCGTTGGCAACAGTTAATTGTCACAATTGTTCGCACCATATATCAAAAACACAATACTGGTCCGCATTGCTAAATAACGACTGGCCAAACTGCCCAACAAGCAGCAATAAAATAGCAATTTGTTTGCCGACGGGTACAGAATCGCACAGTTCCGTGATCCGACGGGTACAGGATAGCACAGTTCCGTGATCCTCGGAGACTTGGTTCAGGAATAAGCCACTTTACTTTATATGCGTTATTTTTACGGTCAAACATGAGGTGAGTCAATTCGTCATTAAATAGATTGTGACATAGTGGGCGAGTAACACCCTCAGTAACCAGTTGTTTACAAAACAATCGCCTCAAACCTACATAAGGTGAAGATTATCAGGACGATATCAGATTGCCATAAGATAGCGATACAAAGATCACAGGAAGTTGTCACAGTATGTCACTCTGACAAACCACACATATTGGTTATGAGCAAAGAAGCTGCGTTTGATAATGCTTAATAATAAGCACATAGGATTACAGTTCCGAATAAACATGACTATATTTAGTCTTGGGCAGTTTTATTTATTTCATACTTAAGAGCATATTTTACCATTCCATAAAAAAACTAAAATTATTTCTGAGAAGTATCATCAACCAAAATTGCGTTTCAGTGCCCTTAAGTTCTTTCCTGATGGTAAAAGTCTTGCCGAAAGCATATAATTCTTCAATGTCATTTCAATTATTTGATAACTACACATGCTATTTTTCGTTGTTCTGTTTCAGAAAAAGTGCAGAGAAGTACACTGCCCTCTCTTTTCAGTTGCGTTGAATGGACAGTGTGTACAAGTCATTGAGCAAGTAACTGGCCCTAACTTGGAAGTGGTTATTGTTCTCAGCCTCCCAAAGTTAGATGATGCTCAAAATAGCGAGATTTATTTAAAACGGGTCGCTATGTTATCTAATGTTGAGCTCTTTTTTTATTCTAACAATTCCTGTAATCGATGCAGTTTAAACGATTTTGGTAAGCGCGACAATGATTATATCTGGTATGCTTTTCGTGTGGTGTACAAGACTAACACAGCCTGTGACTTTTCATTTCTGCAATCCAGATTGTCTAATGTCTCCTCAACCATTGCCAATGACATACCTATTAGATTTTCTTTTGGAGTCGTGGACATTTCTACCACAGTTCTTCCAGGTGATACTGACTTAAGCAGTATTGGATACCAAACGGTGACAACCCGTAAATCATCTTGCATAGGATATAGTTTTTTAAATTTTACGTCATCGCCAACATGTCCTCTTGTTAATTTGTTGCCAGAAGAGTACGATGTGTTCATCAAGAGTACCAGGTCAGAAGCAACTCAGCACGTTATTCGCCACAACGACAGTGATGCGCTCTACTCGTTCTGTCTTAACGACTACCTTGCGCTATCGGTGATCAACAATGGATTTGGGCACAAAAACGGATGCCATGTTGGGCATTGTATCGTTCCTGCTCTTTTACTGTTTCTGTATCTATACGCATTAATTTACTGTGATTTGTAAAAAGAAAAGGTTGTATTTTCTAAAGAATGTATACGTTTTTCACACTACAAACATACAATAATAGGAGCCTAGTCCCCCTACAAGCGTTACGTTATGTAACGTACACGTGTGTATATGAACACAAACCAAATCGATGGCTCAACGCAAAACTGCCGTAACTCACTTTTTTTTAAACTTTCCAGAAAACAAAAAAAAAAAAAATTTTTTTTTACTGTCTTTATTTAGGTAAAACTGTATGAAATAATATATTTATGTTTTTTGTATACATTTTTCAGTTATATAAAAGAAACGTTTGATAAATTTCTTGAAAAAAGGTTATTGATAAATAAATTAACATACTGCAGTTTTCCCTCTGAAATGTTAATAAATCTTCAGCAAGTTTTAATGTAAAACTGTCGTAACTCAAGTTACAACAGTTTTCCCATTAAGATTTTCATTATGAAGATATATTTTTAGGCAGAACTGTCGTATTTTTTAGTTTTACTTTTATTTAGATCTACATGAAAGCGGAAAGTTTTTCATTGTATCTTTTATGTAAATTTCTGTCATTGTTTTATAGTTCTTATGAGAAATTTCATAATTGTCATCAGGGGAAAATAATGCATTTTCTCAGTTTTTAACTTTTTGGGGTTTTTAATTTTTTGGTCATTATTGTTTGTTTGTTGTTTTTTCTGTTGTTTTTTTTTTGTTGTTGTTGTTGTTTTTTTTGTTAGATATTCTTTAATTGAATAAACTTGAATTTTAAAAAAATACATGCAATGCAGAACTTTAGGATTTATTTCTTAATACAGATTACACTTTTTTCAATAATTGAATAAGAGTACCAAGGTACAACAATAATTAAAATACAAATAAAAGTTCAGAATTGTATTTGTTAATTCAAAGCTTACTACATTTTATTGTTTCCACTTGATCATAAACATTCTTGTAGCAATTTTAAACACTAACACTATACTCTTAAGTGACATACCTCTAAAACATTATCTTTATGCATAACTATTTTATCCGTCTAATACATAAGTCAAACACAATGATTTTAATATCATCATGATTAACATTTTTGATATCATGTTGTTCATCGGTGTTACCCTATTAAGTATATAAATCACAAACAAGGCTAACTTTGTCTTCAGTCATCATCAACTGTAAACTGTGAAATTATCTCAAGTAATCATGTCATTGTCCTCATAATCGTAAATATAAAAATCAACATTTATAATCATTCACATATTTAGTTTATCATCATAACTCTTATCAGCATAATCATATTTATCAACTATTCATATACAGTATTAAGTTCAACATCATAACACTATTCATTAATATCATCAATAACAACCATTCATATTTTTCAGTTAATCCGACAATCATCTGCATTGTCATCATTCATTACCATAATAAAAAGGTCATTTACAACCATGCAAATTTTTACATCATCATTGTAATCCTGAACGTCTTCGATCATCTGGCTACTGTCATTCTCACTATATTTTATTTTTACAACATTACTTACACAAAAATATATTTTCTGGGAAACAACAGTGTTGTAATAGCTTATAACAGAATTACACCTAGCAACATCTGCCAATATTTTGCCTCATAACTATCTCACAGTTACTCTTTACCCTTTTTCTTTCACTCAACATTACTTCAGTTTCAGTTAAGATTTACTCTACTGAAACTTATTCATGAGGAAGAAGGTAGAAAGAATGATGGACAGGAGGCGCAATCTGGCTCACACAGAGACTAAGAAACTCTGCAAACGTTTGCCTAATGATAGAAATAACTTCCTGTCTTAGCTGGGGCCGAGATAATTTTTTTACCCTGTGTGTAAGTGTCATTTTTTTTTTTAAATTTTGATGCAATGCTGGTAAAATCAAAAAGTCTCGTAAATCCATCTCTGTAACAATATATGGATGGTTTCTCCTGGCCATTCTACTGATGGGAAGCTACATGCACTTTAATGTTTGCACTTGCAGTTTCAATTGTTGCATGTATGGAATCATTTTCATTTTGTATAAATATGTGTGATTGACGTTAAATTGAACTTAAAGGCATCTCAAAAGCCTTATATAAGTGACCCCCCCCCCCATTTATTGCCCCGCCCAGCATGTGAGGGCATCTGTTTTCTGATAAGCCAGGCTGCCACAGTCTGTAACGATGTGTCTGTCACACAGGTATTGTTCAAGATCCAAGTGTATGTATGCTATATCTGGAAGTTGAACATAGTCATTCGCAGTTGTAAAGGAAACAGTTGTGAATATACCAACTACGCAATAATATAATATATAATATATAGAGAGAAGATATATAGAATAGAGCGAGAGGAGGAGATAGATATAAGTAGATATAGATATAGAGAGAGATAGTATAGATAGTATATAGAGATAGATAGATGATAGAGATATATATCTATAGAGATAGAGATATAGATAGAGATAAATAGATATATATAGATGAGATGTGTGTTGTGGTGGAGGATAGATAGAATAATATAAAGATAGGATTAGATAGGAGAGAGAGAGAGATATATATATATATATATATATAGATAATAATATATATTAATTTGTGTGTGTGTGTTATATATATATATATATATATAATATATATATAATATATATATATATATATATATAAATCTTCATTTGTTTTCTTTCTTACTTTGTGGTTGATTTTGTTGATTCTTATACATTTTGTTATTTCTTTTATTCTTTTAATTCTCATATATATTTTAAGTTATATTTTATTTTGATTTCTAAAATGTTACGAAATGTTTCAAACAAAAGCAATTTAAAAAGTCATTCATTGTCAGAATAATGTCCTTCAGACTCATTTTAAGTCATTTTGAATACTAAAACTTGTTTCTCTCATGTATTTTCAAAATCAAATATTTAGCTATGAAAAAAATACATAATCTTGCAGTTACAAAATTGACACCTAGTAATTAATGCAATAAAGAATTTGTAAGGGATCATATAGTAAACAACCCACATTATCACTAACAATAATGTTTGTGGCTTTGTGTAAAACTAGCCTACTGTCTCACATCCATACTAACAGGTAATTTAGTTTTGCATTAACCCATCAGAGGTTTTACTGTGACAGATTAGTACTATGTTGGCTAAAGACTCCCTGCAGTGATGACCAGCAATTAGCAGGTCTGGTCATAGCATGTGGGGGCCTGGCTCAGTGGGATACCACATTCCTTTTGAGATGCCTTTAAACTTAATTTAAACAAAACCACAACATTGCAAGGTATTTGTTTTTATTTTGGGCGGCGCAGTTATCACTGTAAAAATAAACTTGTTTTTTCCTTCATGTGATTTTTGCTTTATGGAATTGTATACACATGAGGAAATTTGACAAGCTTTTCTATTTGAGATGGATTCATTCTATACAAAGCATTGACCATTTTTGTTTGCCATATCATACATAGAACAATTTGTATGTACTAAGGCGTCGCTTGTAGCACAGACAATTTATCGAAACATACACGAACAAGTGAGTTATCTTGCTTGCAATTGACATCGTCTTCTTCTATTCTGCCTATTTTTTTTATTCTCAATGGGGGTGTTGACCTTTTGTTACATGGTGGATTTTTGATTATTATTACTATTTGCAAGAGGTTGGCGGAATGTTATAAAGTTATATTCTTGATCAAAAATGTGTCTGTAAAAATATAATGACACTGGGGAATCTGAGTGTTCGTCACATTTTTCCTGATAGAGGGTGTCTATTATGAAACACTTAGGTCTGAACTTAAATACTTTTTTTAATCTTTCCTGCAATAATGACTTTCTACTGTTGGAAAAATTTCAATGTGAGCACGTTCCTTTTGAGTCTGAACTTCTGATGTTTTATTGGGTCTGTTATAATGTTTGCCCCTTTTACCATCTTGGGGGCCCTAGTTTAGTTATCTTGCGTGCAGAAGAAATATATCTTTCAGATACAGAAAGAGTATGAAAAAAGAATGTCGTACATACTTTAACAATTTTGGAGCAGTTTTGTGTTTCATTAACAGAAAAAGAGTAGTGCACTGTGGATTTGCAATGTGACTGGCTTTCACCTTTATGTGTTTTAGCTTTCTGGATACAATTTTTTTTTAAATAAAACTTCTGTTTGTGTATATCCTCAAGACTCCAGAAAGAATGAAAGAGCTTTTGCCTTTCAGACTCACTGAAATGCTGGTGACATTTAAATCAGCACTTTACTCAACACGCTGTCTTTATTTCTCTAGCTTTATGCATTTTTTTTCAGTTCTATTTTTAGTGTGTTTTTTTTAAACAAAGTTTATGAGAGGTATGTTTTCTTCATCACTAACAACACTATTCACATCATGTAGCCTAACTCTTGCACCTTCATTTGTATCATTCAAACTCTTTTTCTCCTCTCCCTTCTCTTCTTCCTCTTTCATATCATCCTCTCCCTTTCATCATAATTAGGAACACAGTTAACATCATTTCCCTCCTCCTCATCACTCTCTTCCTCCTCTTCCAAATAAACAACATCCTCCTCCGTTACATTAACACACTCTCCTCTTTTTTATCACCATCAAAACCCTACTTCCCCTGATAGTCATCATCATTATTTCATCTTCATTAGCAACACCATCCTCCCCCTTATCATCGACACCTTCCTCCTCCTTAACATCGACACCTTCCTACCCCTTATCATCTACACCCTCCTCCCACTTATCATCGACACCTTCCTTCCCCTTATCATCGACACATTCCTCACCCTTATCATCGACACCTCCCCCCTTATCATCGACACCCTCCTCCCCCTTATCATCAACACCCTCCTCCCATTATCATCGACACCCTCTTTCCCCTTATCATCAACACCTCCTTCCCCTTATCATCAACACCCCCACCTCCCCTTATCATCGACACGTGCCTCCCCTTATCATCAACACCCTCCTTCCCCTTATCATCAACACCTCCTTCCCCTTATCATCAACACCCTCCTCCCCCTTATCAACTTTAACACCATTCTCTTCCTCTACATCATCAACAATATTATCAGCAATATTTCTGTGCTATCATTATGAAAAACAACTGCTTTTTCATTTGTTCACCATTTTGACGACATAGAACTTCAAAAACTAAGAACAAGAAACAAGGTTAACTTTGTATAAAAGGTTTATCATAAAATATGGACACAATCTTACTAAAAAGTGGAATGTTGTCTTCTACTCTAAAATATATGAGTATACCGGCATATAAGACAAAAAGATCTTTAAAAACTTATTAAACATATTGATTTTAACTACACAGGGAATATAGCATCTTAAAAAAAAATCTCATTGATTTTAAATTCATTGTACGTGTATGTACTGAGGAAACTATTGTGTCAAAGTATAATTATGCAGTGTACTTTCCTAGTGCAAAACTGTGTGTAACTCAAGTTACGACAGTTTTGCACTATTAAAAACCAACAACATTTGGCAATTTCATATTATTTTTTTTACTTATTTTTCAAAATTTAGCAAAAGTATTTGTCACAACATATCTTTTGACCTTAAAGTCTGAAAAATTGAAAAAAAATGCTTTTGTGAAAAAAAGTAAGTTACGACAGTTTTGCGTTGAGTCATCGAAATGTAACATTATGCTTTCTTGATATGCTTGTTGTTAATTGTAGTTAATTGGTTAATAAATTGTTGAAATTTCTTCCTAAGTTTTGCTCTTACAGTCCACTGCGGTTGAAGTTTACAATACACTATTTCGTTAACTTAAGGAGGTATTCCATGTGCACTTAAATACAATGTGTTGTGTGTACGAATAAAAATCGACCGCCATAGGTACTGTTGGCTGTATTAAATGTACGCGTTACATGAATGTAAACGCTCAAACTCCGCACAGGGTTTACGACATCGCTACGCTCGCTTAAAACCACTGCCATCATACAAAATCACGTGACGATAGTCAGATCATCTTTGCCTGCCAACAGAGACTGCAGACACTCGATCTGTTTGGGTTTCGCTTTTATGGAGGAGTAAAACTCCGTTATTACTTTGTGAATTTCTTCAACAGTATCCATTGATTGTTTACATTGAACCGGTGTAACACTGAAATTTCGCCCTCGGTGTAAAGGACGGAAATGGCCGAGTTGTTACGATTGTAGTGATAAAAAAATTCCTTTCTTTTTCTTTATCGTTAGAATTTGTTTTTTCATCCATTATTAGTCGTTTTTCTAACATACACATTCATTCCGATTGTCATTTTACTGAACAAAAATTAAAAGTAAAAAAAAATCAAATCCTTCCAGATCTGGAAGGATTTCTGCGTGGTAGCAGAGATTTTCCTTACTGAAAAGGGGAGATCACTGCGTTGGAGATTGGTAAACGCTATCTGAGTACGTGTAACTTCGCTCAAGGAGCGATTTTTTTAGTTCATCAACTTATCATGAAGTACCACCTAGACAAAAACATAAAAAAAAACATTAAGAATTAATAGAATTATTTCGCCAGCATCAAGAAATGGTGACGTTAAAATGCCGGAGCACAAAAGATGCTTCAGTAACATGTAACATCTGGCTATCGATCAACACCTGTCTGAATATTGCTGGAGTTTAAGGTACGTTTGTTTGTTGGCGACGCGTTGGAATGGTCACTGAAATTCGCACATGGGGAAAGTTTGTTCTGCGGGCTGTCTTAATTCGGTAAACGGCGTTACATTTTATTTATTCATTTTTATCTATATTTTTGTGTGTCTGCAACTTTCCAAATGTAACGCAGGCCGACGCTCCCCAACGGTCACCCATCCGTACACCGACCACGGTAACCGTTGCTTAACCGCGCAAATCGGGAAGCCGCTGAAACCGCGTCGCTGAAGGGTTAACCCAGCAGCAAGGCTGGTTTGAAGCGCTTATATTTCTACCCCTGCGGTCCCGAGAAGTCTCGTCCCGAGACTTGGCCTGGGAAGTTCCGTGGGCACGCAACTCCAGTCCTGCAGTTGACTATCCCACCGCTGCCACCAATGTAACGCAGGCCGGCGCTCCCCAACGGTCACCCATCCGTACACCGGCCACGGCACCGTTGCTTAACCGCGCAAATCGGGAAGCCGCTTAAACCACGTCGCTAAAGAGTTAACCCAGCAGCGAGGCTGGTTTGAAGAGCTTATATTTCTACCCCTGCGGTCGTTACATTACTCCCCCTCCGAGAAGTCTCGTCCCGAGACTTGGCCTGGGAAGTTCCGTGGGCACGCAACTCCAGTCCGGCAGTTGACTATCCCACCGCTGCCACCAATGTAACGCAGGCCGGCGCTCCCCAACGGTCACCCATCCGTACACCGGCCACGGCACCGTTGCTTAACCGCGCACATCGGGAAGCCGCTTAAACCACGTCGCTAAAGAGTTAACCTAGCAGCGAGGCTGGTTTGAAGCGCTTATATTTCTGCCCCTGCGGTCGTTACATTACTCCCCCCTCCGAAAAGTCTCGTCCCGAGACTTGGCCTGGGAAGTTCCGTGGGCACGCAACTCCAGTCCGGCAGATGACTATCCCACCGCTGCCACCAATGTAACGCAGGCCGGCGCTCCCCAACGGTCACCCATCCGTACACCGACCACGGTAACCGTTGCTTAACCGCGCAAATCGGGAAGCCGCTGAAACCGCGTCGCTAAAGAGTTAACCCAGCAGCGAGGCTGGTTTGAAGCGCTTATATTTCTACTCCTGCGGTCGTTACACAAATAACTGAAAAAACAAACAATAAGATACTGAGAACGAAAAAACGTACTATGCTCAAGAAAAATACCATCTGAACAATAACTATTTGTGTAATATAGGGGTGCTGCACATGTGCAATTTCTGCTTGTACACTTTAGATTTATAGTTAATATTTTAATTTTGCAACTTTTTTCATCTTGGAAAACCTATTATATGGCATCGGGTTTTGCTTTTTATTTTGTCTTAAAGCAATCCATGGTCTCAGAAAAATACGTTATACATACTTTTTCTCAAGATTAACAGTATACGTTAGAAAACTTTTAAAAAACACACACAACTTTTCAAATATGTCTCTTTATTCTCTTCCATTTTATGCTTCGCATCAACGACTTTTCTTGTACCTGCTTTTAAGCCTCATACTGACACCGACGAGTCAGGCGTAATGTTGCCCCCTTAGCCCCGAGCGTTAGGAGGGAAGCTACTACTACCAACTTTAAAGTCTTTGGTTTAACCCGGCAGGGGTTTGAACCCGCGACCTCCCGATCCGCAAGCCGACGCTCTACCAATTGAGCTATTGCGGCCGGTGATTTAATTCCTGATACAGAAGCGGTAAGCCGTGTTGTCGTGATTGAAAGACCATCGCTGAGGCTGTTGGCATATTATGACTTACACAGTGAAAGGTCATACAAGTACCCCCTTTAAAGCAACCTTCTAGGTCAGCATGTTAAACATTTTCAACTGAATAAAAGCAGGTTAAAGGTGATATCCGACAGTTTGCCTATGTCTAATATATGTAACAATATCTGACCTCAATTTTGGGGTATTTGCGCGTAATTTCTGCAGAAAAAATCATACTTTAGTCTAAGATTTGATGATTTTCAACAGTTTCTCAATGTTGGGACAGTAAAAGTCTTTAATCAACACTTAAAATGTTAATACTTGTCAAATTTATAAATAAGAACGATTGAGATTCCTGCTGACATAGACATCGACGTCATAGACATCGTCGTCACAGCGGATGACGTCGATGAGCTAAAACATAGTGGTCTCCTGGTTTTCTTAGTTTAAAAATAGCTAAATGTGCAGCGTGGCTCAGATAGGAAACGCATTTGTGTAATGACGGTTGTGGTGTAATGGTTCACTTTTCAGACAGGTGCAGAACATTAATAAACAACAGTTTGCGAGATCAGTTCATGTAATAATGGTTTATTAAGATGTTTATAATGAAAATATTTTGGTCTACACTGTTGGATACCACCTTTGATACGTGTATACAAAATAAGCATCACTGAACTCTACCATTGTCATTGTGTACACGTATTTTGTATTTTCAACCACAAGTCGTTCAAACGTCTTAACTTCTTCTGTATTTAGGGTAATTAAAGGATGTCATATTTTATTAAATCATTTCAGTCTTAAAATGTATTGTTAATGGTATTTGATGTTGCCATTTACTTAGTTCCAAACATATGTCAATATGTAAAACAATGTAATGTATCGCCCATTTTCAACCTACTATGTTTGGATCCAAACTGATAAATATTTCATTAGTCTTGATAGGGATAGTATTAAAGGGGATATTAATTTAACGGGACAGACAACCATTTTATAACATTTAATATGCTGATCTACTTATATCCCTAGAGGATGATATATGTTATTTCGGTGCTTTATGTGATGTCTGTTCTTGTAGCGATTCCAATAGTAGCGTCGAGATAAACCTAGATTTGTTATTAAAGATAAAAGAAATTGTTTAATTGAAATTCATTATGTTTCTGATACGGCCATGAGCAAGACATCGCTCGACAAGAAAAGTAACTCTTGCGGTAATTGTTAGATCTGTGTAAAACGTCATGTGTACGCATTGTAAATGGCCGACTTAGGGACGATTTCGTGGATGGCAAGTTTACTTTTACATCTAACCTAGGGTGGTCAGTAATTGATTATGCTTTAAGGGTGCTATTCGACAGTTTGCCTCTATCAAATATATGTAACAATACCTTACCACTGCTTTGGAGAGTTTGGTCATAATTTCTGCATTAGTACGAGTAAAGACGGTTCTGATCACTACCTATATTGATAGTCAGTACAAATCGATATAAAATCACTCTAAAAGTTCATTTTTTCCAATTTTATAAATAAGCACGATAGTGACCTCTGCTAAAAATAGATCGACGTCAGGGCAGACGATATAATGTAGTCTCAAAAGTAAGTTGTCGCCTGGTTTTCTTAGTTTAAAAATAGCTATCTCTGAAGCGTGGCTCAGATAGGCAATACATTATTGCAATGAGAAGTGGGGATTTATGTTTCACTGTTCACGCTGATCTAGGGCATCAATAAACAGCATTTTGCAGGACCTTTCAGGTACCAATGGCTTATTCATTTGGGTTGTTTTTTAATGTTTTGGTCCAATACCACCTGAACCAGGGCAACGTAATTCTGCACGGGTCTTACGTGTCTGTATGGCTTCAAGTAATGGAAGACGCGACCATTGTTCATTGCAGTTTGCCTTGTCATGTAACATTGGCTTTGTTGATAAAAATTTGTATACAGATAGATCTATAAAATGGGAAGTAAATCCCTCATCCGCCTTTTGTTTATTGCTAAATTGCCACAGTTGACTATATTAACTAGCAATATTTCTTGGATTAATGATTCTATATGTAATGCTGTGACTTAGTTTACTGGTGTTATGAGTGATATAACTGATCAACACTTTGTTAAAACATGTTACATGTCAGACCTACAGGTTATTCTTAGGCTTGTTTAGCAGGACTGGTTGTTTTAACACATGCTGCTTGGTATGATTTTATAACATAGGTGAAAACACATGACATAAGAACTAGTTAAGTTTCAATGGTTTTTAATGAACCAATATAAATTTACTAACATGTACCGTAGTTACAAAGATACAGCACATAGTAAAAGAAGTCTGTTTAAAAACACAGAATTCATAATGACTACTAGCTATTTCAATTAGAAATACTGCATAACTTACACAAGTTTAGGGTTTAATTTTTGTTTTGTCCCAATCCGAAATAGATAAGATCACCCAATGACTGCATTTTAAGACATAGTCCCAAATTTTGTTTGATATGCATGTATACTGTAATGGCTCAATTCGAGCACAATGAGCTAATCATATATAACGTCCTACGAAATCTTTATTTAATGATAGTAATTGTAATAAACAAGGTATTAAATGACAATCACCTGATAACCTTACAGATGGTGTTCCTTTCGTTATTTGATCCTTTGCTATTTTGGTGACAGAAGTCCCCAAACAAATGTCTGGGTAGAACCACCGGCGCACCGCAGGTCAGCTAGAACACCTTCCCACATTAAGTCCTTCGACCCGAACGGGACTCGAACCCACGCGGTGAGAAGCTAAGCGGTCAGAGGAATTACGTTTGACATTTCTACTTGTTTAGTCAATATAAAATATAAGATGTGTCCCTTATATGTTTCTGTATGCAACAAGCGATCCTGACTGTAGACACACCTAAACAACCTGGGCTGTCCATTATTGTTAACAGCATATGCACAGCATGGTATTTTTACCATTACGTTTATCCAGCGTTACGGGATAAAGACGGCAAGAACGTATTTATACCTAAAATGTATCAAAACGCATCGAAATTATGCTATGTTATTCTTTCTATGAAGGTCTGTCAAGCATCTGAAATGCAGAAAATGGCACTATTCGGCTTTTAGATATCAACACTCCTCATATGGGAGCATGGCTATAGACTCCCTAACTCCCTAGGACCTAAGACGCCAAAGGATTATGCACATTTCTGACACTTATAATATTTCACAATGTCTAAAATTGTAATAATTCCTTTGTAAATCGCAAAATGCCGATTGCAGATAACCTACACAAAGACGGTTGGCAATACACTTGTAAAACTTATTGTCTTTATTTATTGTTATAAATGTTACTGTTGTACTCATTCTAATAAAAAAACAAGTTAGTGGTCGCTCAATATGTACCAAACTGCAATTTTCGGAATAAAGAATGCGCACTGTCAAGCGGTACTTGCATATATACCTAAGTATGCATGTCCGTCGGCCTTATTAGGTGTCTCAGTAATAATTTCTGAAATACTAATTGTACATCAATCAAACGTCATCATCTTACATATATAAACTTTTAGTCATATTCAATGCAATATTAAAGATCATAGTATTTTCGGGAGCATATGTCAGTTCCAATGTGATCTGTTTGTAAGTATCTTTGGGCGAGCAAACTAAGCCAACATAAGCTCTACAATTATTGAGATATCAAACTACAAAGTCACTGTAAACCACAACGTATGTTCCAATTATGTACATCTATTCTATGACGTAAATTCTGTAATATTTCCACATTCTATACCAAATTATAACATTGATACAACTTCTAAACTGGTGTCGAAAGTCACTTTCATTTAGATAGGGTTTAAAAGACCCACCTAAGATCATTTGACTTAATGGGATGACTTACACACTATGTTATCATAGAAATTCTGCAGACTATAAGATTGCAATAATATTAGAATGAGTATTGTTTTAAAGTAAATGGATTGGCATTAAGAAAATACTCTTTAAAACGCGTATTTGTTAATTAAAATTAAGTCTTATTAAATAAAATTTACCTGATTGTATTTTCTCTACAAAATGTTGTTAAACGATAAACGTTTAATGTCTACCATGTTAAAACTTTAACATAGGAAAGTCTTTTGTCAAAAGAAGAAAAAAAACATTGCGGAGATAGTGAAGTAACGCAGTGAATACTATGTGAAGCACTGTATAAAAATAACCAAATGTATAGTACACATATATAGATTGTGCGAAATGAAAACCGATATAAAAGTCCGATGCGATCTTTGTGGTGTACAGTTTCCATTATCCACTATTATTTGTCAACAGTTATTGTTTGGTACCGTATATAGGGTGAAGACCAAAAGGTGGAAACCTGGTGGTCATATGAGACATGTACATATATATTGGACTTACTGGTTTTCGCAATGTGACAACTTGGTGTCTGGCGGTACCCACGTGGCGGTAGCCACTATATGGGTCATATGCCGCTGATCATCTGTTCCATGATTAGCATCTATAGTGTCCTTGGCCGAGTTCAGTCCTGTTGCCAAGAAAGTGTCATCGGCAAAAGAGATAGGTCGCAGTTTTGCAACAATAACAAATAAATGGCTGATGAAATGCGGTGAACTATATCTTTCTGGCTCTCAAGACTTTCTAGATCTGGATCCATTCTGTAGGGTACATTGGGCGCGCCCACTGTGTTTCGAACTATAACCTTGTATGTTACTTTGGAATATTTCGACGTCCATCCTGTAAATAAATAAACAAGAGAAAACCATCGTAGCTTGACACTACACAATATAAAAATACAAATAACGTTTCCCATATTACTTGAAGCGCTCCTGTATACAAAAAGAAGAGGGCGAACAATGAACATGAAAAAAATAAAGCTATAAGTAGTGTATAACATAAGCAACGCAACACAGTCTACAGCATAAAAATAACTGACACCACATTCAATTTATACCAATCAAATTTTAATTAGATGATACAGTAACGCACAAATAAAAATTCCATTTAGTCTGTGAATGCATTACTTACAATTACTATGGAGCTATGAAAATAATACCATGGCGATTTGAACAGAAATTGCATGATTACTTTATGATGAACCCTGATTTATTGTAGTGATTAATCACGTGATTCTCACTGCGTTCCATCCAAAACTTTAATTAAGTGTGTAAAGTAACATAGCTTTTTAGGTAATTGGATGTTGCTATGGAAAGTTCAACACATCGTAAGTGAATATGAGTTAAGGAAAAGGAGATTATTGATACAATATTATTGCAGTTTAATGAAAAAGCACGTGTGTTGAACTTTGGACATTTTTTCCGTATTTGTATCACTCTGAATGTCAATGTTAAGTCACATGTATATAATAATAAAAATTAGACTGAAAAGTAATAAAAATATCATAGTTTAGATTGCTCCAAAATAAAATAAATATATAACTGTAAAAAGCATACTACGCAAGTAAATACATAAATCTTACTATCCTATTTGATGAGACTGGCTTTTACAAATCATACTTAATTTTATTTAAATTAAAATAATGCAATGAAACAATCACAAAAACGACATAGGTTCTATAAAAACAACACACACACAAAACAACAAGAAAAAAAAACCGCTCAACAAATTAGCACATGTTTCGTTCAAATTAAGCTAACTCGGAATAAATAGACACTTTTCATTTCTGTACGATCTTTAGCCAGATTCGGATTCAATGGGCCTTCGGTGTAATCAAAATTATTGGAAACGTTCACAAATACATGTCTATATTTCTACAGTTTACAGGCCCGGACCAAGAACTTTTCAGCTGGTAGGGCCGAAGACTGAATATGACATACGTTCTAGGGTGTTCAGAAAAAAAAAATGTTTCTAAAATGTCGGAGATGTGTTCTGAAGTTTAATTGGACAAAAGGTTAATACAGACGTTTTAATGGTTTTATTAAACTGACTCTGAAAGTCCGAAAATGCGAAGACATAAACCTTTAGCAACATAACTTTGTTCTTGAAAACTCTTTCGAATTCATCCGAAAAATATGTCGAAGTAGACAAACATATACTGTCCTTCGAGTTAGAACATAAAATGCAGGTAGATTACATTTGTAGCTCCGTTTTCCCATCGATCGGCGTTTGCATATAACTTTGAGAGGACAATAATGTAAAAAAAACAACACATCTTTGCGCCATTTTCCAGCGAACAACCTTTGCAGTATCGGCGGATTATGTTTAACAGATATGCATTCATTAAATATTGCCTGAATTTATATTTCTGTTTGGTGTTCGAGAGCGTGTTGTGCATAATTTCGATGTACATTATTTATGGAAGTTACAAGCAAAACACGTCTTAAAAAATCCAAAATTTCGAGTGGAGCCTCCAATAAATGGTGTGACAAACAAAACAGTGCTGATTCGACACGTAGGCTTTATTAGATGTTGGACCCAACAAAATACAATTATAAGTAATTATCGTAGAATAAAAATATAACAATGAAGTTTGGAGTTTCGGCACATTATTAAAACTTGAAAGTACAACAGATTGTGCACACATCGTAAAACTAGCTACCGTGGTGTTCCAGTAAACTGTTCATTTTGGATCGATTAAATGTTTGAAATATCAACATCTTTAAGTGAACGAAAACTGCACAAATTGTTAAAGGTGGTATCCGATAGTTTGCCTATATCTGATATATGTAACAATATCTTCTTTTTTTTTCTTTTTTTTTTTTTTTTTGGGGGGGGGGGGGGGTAATTGTACATGATTTCTGGAAAAAAAATCTTCATTCTAAGCTTTGATGGTTTTCAACATTACCTCAATTGTAGGGCTGTAAAACTCGCTAATCAACACTAAAATGATCATTCTTTTCAAATCGATAAATATGAACAATTGGGATTCCTGCTAACAATAGACATCGACGTCACAGCGGATGACTTGGATGAGATAAAATATGAGTGGTCACGTGGTTTTCGTACTTTAAAAATAGCTAACTGTGCAGCGTGGCTCAGATAGGACATACATGTTTGAAATGACGATTATGGCGTAATGGTTCTTGTCAGACACGTGTAGGACATCAATAAACAGCATTTTGCGAGATCTGTTCTGGTAACAATGGTTTATTATGATGTTTAATGAACGTAGTTTTGGTCCAAACTGTCAGTTACCACCTTTAAATACTATTGCTACACATGATGCTTCCAACAACCAAAGATCACTAAATTATAAAATTGCTTTCAACTTAGCAATATATCTTCCCTTTTCTCTTTTTTTTCAACTTGAAACATAATTCTTTGACCATGGGTTATTGCTATAACGGATTAGGGACAAAATATTTCGGTATCACAATTCTTCCTGTTCATTTTAGCAAGGGCAGACAAACACCATCCCGTAATGTTTCCAATGCGGATAATTCCTTTCCTGTAAATTGTCCACATTTTGCAATAATGTTTATTGGGTTCTCATAGTTTAATCTCGTAAATACATTGATAATAACATCGGATCTTTTTTCTAATAAATGGGGGAGGGGGGGGGGGGGGAGGGGGGAGGGAGGGGGGCATGGCCCCCTCGGCCCCCGGTAAATTCGGGCCTGGTTTATGTAGATTAAATCTTTCTTTACAAGAATGGATTGTAAAGGGAAGCAACTCATCGTGTATTGATCTAGTTGTGTTGTAGCAGTTTCTTCCTTTTTTATACAATAAGTACTATCTGTATCTGTACCAAAAGTTTTATTATTCAGTAATTAGCTTAGCCAAAGATTCAGTAGGTGCGCTCGCTGCTGCTGCTGCTTGCGTGAAGGGGGGCGGGGGGTGTCGTACGTGTGTGTGTGTGTGTGTGCGGGGTGGGGGGGGGTCGTACGTGTGTGTGTGTGTGTGTGTGTGTGCGGGGGTGGGGGGTGGAGGGGGATAAATGCGGGAGAGGTGATCCCTCCTTCGGGAGAAGGGGTAAAGTATGGAAGTATGGAAGTCCTCCCGCAGAAAAAAAAGAAATTAACCACTCAATACTAGCAGTATAGAAGTTGTCTATATATTGATTTTAATTTCGGTAAACACATGAAAGTCGGCTTGGCAATATGTAAATCTGAATTTAGGTCTACGTCGTATTCATTTTAATTAAGGACCCGAACGCAATCGTATTTCCATACTCTTTTTTATGGTACCCGCGTGATGTAAAATACACCCAACCCCCACCCCACCTCCCGAATGCAATAAGGCGTGACCGTTATCAAGAGCGAGTGCTTCAAACATATTTTTGCAAATCACTTGTAGCAAATACATCACATAAAAGCACCTGTTAAACGTAGCGTCACACAATATAATGTCTATATATTTTTCTGTAGTACTCCAAGCATGGAAATTCGATACACCATCCAAGCGTGACAAGGTATGTACACCTAAAATAAAGTTATGTTTTGGGTACATACCAGCCTATAAACTGTAGGGTTGTGATATGGACCATTCATTGTGCCCTGTAGATTACATGTGTGTGCAGTGAAATGAGTGGATTTTGATTGCCAAATAAATTATGTGTATTCATACCGGATTGGAATTCTGGTGAATTAACAACACGAAATATCAAGGTATCTTATATTTAAATACACGCGATACCGTAATACACATGTAATATGTATCAGTAACACAGTTACAATTTATAAAGTAAATTTATAAATCATAACATGAAGAAACTCTACGTCAATATAGGTATAGCAGCCGGCAATCATCAGTGGTTGTGTTTGACACAGCACGTACAGATTGTCTTTCTTGTTTTTTGTTAAGTCGGCTGGCAATTAAATTATGATGATACTGAAAGGAATACAATTGACTCATATGTTTTGGATGGAATTATTTTCGGCATCCATAAACATGATAAAGTGATATAAATGATATATGTTCTGCTTATAATTAACTTACAAAATGTGTAAGCAGTATGTACAGTGATATATATACGACATAAGATCTGAAAACTGATACTATTCCTTACAATTATGAGCATCATCATCATCATCATCAACATCTTCATCATCATCATTATCATCATCATTATAGTGCACACTTTACAAAGAATTTACATGCTATCATAAAAATATAACTGCAGAAAGTCTTCATATATTAATTAGACCTGAAGTGGAATTAACAGAACAGAACAGAACAGAACTTTATCCAGACAGATTACATATCATATGACCTTTTCTGTTTCTCTTGTAATGCCTCTGGAATGAAAATGTCATATTTGATTGCAACCATTTGCACTTGTGTAATGACACTCATTAGCATTGGTCTCAGCATGATGAAATAAACATTGGTAATTAGTTATTGAGTACATGAAGCAGCATTTTACCCACTACATTGGATGTAAATTTGCATAACATTTCTAATAAATAGCAGCGTAGAATAAATGCCAGCAACAGCAGCAGCTTAAGCAGAAAAATAGCAGCAGGAGCAGCAGTAACAATAGCAACAGTAACAACAGCAGTCAAACATGTTAGCATTAGCATTATCACTGTCTACATTATCTAGATCTTCATTATTTGTATCATTATTCTAATCATCAGATGTCATCATCATCATCAGCAATTGCCATTATAAACTATTACATGATTATGATATTTGCACGTCCATCAGTATATCCAAGTTTTCAGATTTACGTTTCAAGTAACCCTATTTAATGTAGATGTCATTTTTTCATTAAAGTCTAACTTTGTCTAATGTTGATGCTTTGTATAATCATGTTGTTTGGTAAGGTTGGACTTCTCGATCATCCGTAGAGCATTTTTTTTTAATATTTATTTGAACTGAGATATTATTACATATTTTCAATACAATACAAAAAAGGCTATATATCATAATTATATCATCAGAATATTGGTTTATATGGGTAGAGGGACCATAAATGATTAAATTCAATGAACATAAGGGTTAATTGGAGTAATCTTGGCAACATCCATTTCCTACCTATCAATATATCAGTATTAAATATTTAGATTAAATTATTTGGATTGAATATTAACATGTATTTGGTGTTTTCATATTAACTTGATTGTCTTCGCACCCTCCAATGGTAGTAACTGTAAATTGGAAATTTTTATGAAAAGCAATCAATACACAAATATAAATAAATACAAATACAATGTTAGAATAATAAAGTGACTTGGTCATTGTTGGCCATAAACAGTTATTGTATTTTTGTGCACTGTACTAAATACTTATTAAAAACACCTGTACAACAAAGAATAATGTCATCACCTCTGATCCTAAGATTATATGTGAATATGCCAGTCTTAAATAAGATAGCTTTGTCTTTAAGTTGGGTAATCCAAAGTGTCATAACACTTTTTATTTCCTTTTAGCGGTTTAAGCTCAACACCTTAATACATCTCCAAGCTGTACATGCCCTAAACTATGTCATGTGTATAATTATGTCAAGTCATAAACAAGCAGAAAATCATGATGGGTTCTGTACTGAAGCATTTATTAAATAAAATAAAGAGAAAATAATGCAGTTCTCTGTGTCCACACCTAGGCAAAAATGTTACCAAACCTCTTTAATGTATTGAAACTACATTCTGTCTAATATGTTCCTACATCATCCTTTTGAACCATTAAACCAACATGTAACTATCTGTACAGACATACCTTCTTAGGAAGTGAAGTGGCTGTAAATTTTATAACAGCTGTATTTTCTGGATAACCATGTTGTTAAATCATGGCATGGTATGTCCTCATTGATATAACCTATTGTCATGATGTAGGACATGGAAGTATCTCCTTATATGGCCTTGTTAACTTTTGGGACTGGCTCCCACGCCAAACTTGGGAATCTTTTGATAAGAGACAACACATCAGTGAAAGAGGAAATTTGTTGCAAATCTATAATGTAGAGGGTTAAATATGCTTGTACATAAGTTACTGCCATTGATAATAATAATTATAATGTTAATTTGAAGGTATGGCCTTAAAGCCAATTAATTACTTCAGTGAAATAATAGGATCTAAGTACAAAACAAAAAAAATATATCACAGATAACTGACCAAAACAATGACTTAAAAACACACACACAAAAAAACCCTCCTGATGAGTGTCAATTGAAACACATTAAAGGTGGTATCCGACAGTTAACAATATTGAACCTCTGCTTTGGGGAACATGGGCATAAGTTTTATGGGCATAAACCCATAGTTTAGTATTAATTAATATGATTTTGAACACTGAATTGTTAGACAGAAGAAAAAATCACAAAAATGACTCTGAATGGGAATTCTTTCCAACTGTATAAAAAGCTCTATAGTGGTCTCTGCTAAAAATAGATATTGATGGCAGAGCTAATTACCGTGATGACTGTAACGTGATCTCAAATGTAAGTTTAAAAATAGCTATCTCTGCAGAGTGGCTCAAATAGGAAAAACCTGTTTGCAATGGCGAGTTGTGATTTATGCTTGACTGTTGACACAGATCTAGGACATAATGAACAGCATTTTGAAGGACCTTTTCAGGTAACAATAGATAGTTTCCATGTGATGTCATCGACACTGATAAGACAGTTTAAGGCAGCCATCTTTGTGGGCAGAAGCTAATGCAGACCGAAATCGGGAAATATGTGTGGATTAAACACACCACTGTGTTTTTATTTTTCAGTCTATTTTACTAAATTTTATATCAAATTTAACAGCTTTTATGAAGTATTTTAAATATCAAAACTATATTTTGATAGATTAAAAGTTAAAGAAATACAAAATCATTCACTGTTCATTTTGTTTTAAGTATGAGCCAATAGTTTTATATAATTCTGTGTATTAATTCTGTATCAATTGTAAAAATATTGTACATTGTATTCTAAAAATATGAATTTCAAGAACTTTCCATTGGTGTATAGCTTTTAATTTTCGGACGACAAATGAAAAAATTACAAGAAAATAAAATTTACCTTTCTATCCAATTGATATGAACATCCCTTGAAGTTACCATCAAAGATGGCTGCCAAGATAAGGGATTTTCACTGATGTGGAAACTATCTATTACTTCTTTGGTTATTTGAGAAAACAAATTTTATCAACAAGTTTTCTTGTATTATTAATAAATATGAATAAAAAGGTTCTATAGAAATGTCTATTTACCAACAGCTTAACATTTTCATTTGTTTATTTACTTCTTTTAAGATAAGTACTGATTAAGTGATGCTGTTCGGAATTTAATCTTGACAATAAATGTCTGATCAGGTAATTGGGTGTAGCAAAGAATTTATTTAAATATATGTCATTACCTAATGTAACAAGTTAAAGGTCAGATACAGAGTGATCAGGGTTGTAACGTTATCTGGACACCCCCTTTCATTGTACAAGGACTGACTACACTTTCACTGAAATATGTCAATACAGTTAAAATCCAAGTAGACATGTGGCTAAGCTGGTAATTATGGTGGTGAATGAACGTATTTGGAGACATCAAGAACAAGGAATCTATGGTCAGTGTGTAATGGTGTATACTGTGGTAAAGTTTCTATGTAAGAGATTAGAAAGTTGTGTATACCCTGCATGTTGACATCTAACCCGTCCATGTAGCATTGGTATAATGCAGGATAATTATGGAATTATGTTGATGTTTTAGTGTTTCAGTTCCTAACAATCTCTCAGACACCCAGAGCTGGAGATTACTGGGGAGTCAGATGTATGTATGGGTCCTTAGATGTAGATTAAAATGGATGTATATACAGTTAACATTTATTAAAAAGTGTATGTGTTGCATTTTAAAACATATTTACTCATGGATAATTCTTGTACAAATCAAGTACATACATGTGAACCTATTTTGAGGCCAAAGTGGAAGAATTTAACTTGCAAAGTGGGAGATTTATTATTTTCATATAAACAAGGAAGTTAGCTGTTTCCAAGTAGGGAGATGTCTGAAAATGTGAAAAACACCCCTCATTTTCAAATAATTTTGAAACTGTTTATTAAGCTAATGTTATACTTTTTCAACTGTGTAATATGTTGAACATGTTTTCAATTATAATTCACATTATGTTAACCTGATAGATTTTTATATTTCTACTCACATATTTTAATTTTAACCTGATTATACTCTATTCGTGTTGGACTTTATTGTGTTCGTCACCGTATGACCTGTCAAGTTTCTGTCTGTTGTAAAACCCATAATACAAATACAAATAATTTTGAACCTTTAAAGAGGGAGGGAGTCTCCCTGTCAAAACGAGAGAGTTCACATGTATGTACAGGTACATGATTCTATCGCTTTACATCAGTGAATTTGTGTACAATTTTGGTAATAATTAAAATGATCAGATTTAAAACATGTAGCAGACACTTCATTTAAAAGGATTACAGAGTTATATAAAAAGTGGTGTACATTAAACTGGGTACCTTTTGTCATGGAACATCATTAGGTCTAAAGTGTTGTTCATGTGTTGTGTTTATCCAAGCATGTAGAAGTAGGTATACATTAGAGCAAGAGACCCTAGTTCATCCAGCAGCTCACACAGCTAAACTTAACGTCCGAACATGCATGTTAGTGTGACATTCCAGGGGGATATTAACCTGAGAAAGAAGTTGTTTAGATCATATTCTGCTTCAGAACCAGATGTCACTGTCATTACCACCTAAAGTTAATCTACTACATTTGTTAATAAACCCATTTTTAGTTTTTGACTTCATCCAAAGGACACATGACATATTTCTAAGACTTGGTCTTATGTGCTGATCAGGCTTAGTGTCATAGTTGTGTGTCAGTGTTAAATAACAGTTTGTAATAAAATTTGAGCATAAAAATAATACTAGAGATGTGTTTTGGAATGCTGTTTTCTGCATCAGGATCTGGAATGTTGTATATTCACTGTGAAATTTAGTAATTTGTAAGCAACTATAACCAGAGCTCATTGCTGGGTTTGGTTGTGCCGACATTGCAGGCTTTGGTTGTACCGACATTGCAGGGTTTGGTTGTGCAGACATTGCAGGGTTTGGTTGTGCAGACATTGCAGGGTTTGGTTGTGCCAACATTGCAGGGTTTGGTTGTGCAGACATTGCAGGGTTTGGTTGTGCAGCTATTGCAGGGTTTGGTTGTGCAGACATTGCAGGGTTTGGTTGTGCAGCTATTGCAGGGTTTGGTTGTGCCAACATTGCAGCAGGTTTTGGTTGTGCAGCCATTGCAGGGTTTGGTTGTGCAGACATTGCAGGGTTTGCTTTGGCCAACATTGCAGCAGGGTTTGGTTGTGCCGACATTGCAGGGTTTGGTTGTGCAGACATTGCAGGGTTTGGTTGTGCCAACATTGCAGGGTTTGGTTGTGCAGACATTGCAGGGTTTGGTTGTGCAGCTATTGCAGGGTTTGGTTGTGCCAACATTGCAGCAGGTTTTGGTTGTGCAGCCATTGCAGGGTTTGGTTGTGCAGACATTGCAGGGTTTGCTTTGGCCAACATTGCAGCAGGGTTTGGTTGTGCCGACATTGCAGGGTTTGGTTGTGCCAACTTTGCAGGGTTTAGTTGTGCCGACATTGCAGGGTTTGATTGTGCAGCCATTGCAGGGTTTGGTTGTGCTGACATTGCAGGATTTGGTTGTGCAGACATTGCAGGGTTTGGTTGTGCAGCCATTGCAGGATTTCGTTGTGCAGACATTGCAGGGTTTGGTTGTGCCAACATTGCAGGGTTTGGTTCGCTTCATCCTTACTTATATCTTGTTAGATAATGCTGCAGCTCTTGTCAGTTCATAAGATCAACGTATTTATAACTTGGTCAGATTTTTCAGTCTTCATTATGAGTGAAACTGAATTGGTTTTTTATTAAAATGTAATCAGATGCTGTTCTAGTTTATTGGCTGTGTGAAAACAATCATTTGACTTGATGAGCATCAACTGATTCCTGGCTATGTCAGGATAACATGTGCCACATTTGCATGATCTGAAGGTAAATTACAAGCTTATAAGGTATTTTATGTGTAGCAATTACTAAATACAGCTATACCTAGAAAACAATAAACAACTCTGTGAACAAAAGGTGGTATAATTTGATCTTAAAAGATCAGCATGTTTTAAAGGTATTTGTCTATGTTAAATACTTCATTTTGACATATAGTGATAATAAGCCATTGACTTTTGGTATTAACTTATATGAACTTTTATGCTTAAATAGTGTAAGTAAGGAATCTAGTATTAAGAATGCTATCTACCTTTTCATCATTGTATAATTATTTCAATGGGAATTTCAGCTAATTATATTTTTCAATTACAGAATGTTGTGACCTAATAATTGTTTTTTTAATATTATTTTGATTTGTGAAACACAAGATTATATTGTTATGTATCTTTTCACTTGTTTGTGGACAAGAGGTTCTATACTCTTGGTGGCTGGTTGTAAATATATAGCTAACTATTTCACTGTATGCAGATATAGGAATCATGAGCTATCCCAAGAAATCTTTTGTGAAATGTTTGTGGTGTTAATTAAGGCCTCTTCCACACAAATAATTTGCTAAAGCTTGTTAAAATATCATAAGTCTGGATAATAGACAGTAACTTGTTAATATGTTTTATAATGCTTGATTTATCTAAGAAACATTTTAGGTGGTACATTAAAAGAATGTCTTTTTTGACTTGTTCATGAGTATGATATTTTTATATTTTATACAACTCTCTTCAATTAGTGATTTCAATATGCAACAGGTTTAAATTTAAGCCTTTTGTATTTGATCGGACTTGCAACATTTCCTTAATTAGTCCTAATTAATGAAATAAATAAATACACTACTGTGATACTATATTTTTTCTAGATTTATCTGGGTAAAATGGATGTGATAGTTCATCATATACTTCACATATAAAATCACTCTGCATGTAGTATACTGATGATATAAATCTCATATGAAGTTTTTTAATTGTTTTGAATCCTGGGTTGGCAAACCTAAGAAAGTCAAGTAAACATTTTTCCTGATTGTTAAGATTTCTATCTGGGTCATCCATTGTGAGAGTAAACCCATAAAGAATGTATTTAACATGATTGTATTGTAGAACTACCTCGCTGCCAGATTCAGTTTAATTTGTTTGTTCAACACCACCACCACCATTTCATTTGACATTTGTAATGTGAGCCAATCATTTACTATATAGTCTTTTGCCTGTACACATACCGGGTCAATTGGAACACCTCGGATAATTCACGAATCATCATTGTCCTGAGGACGGAATTACCCGAGGAGTTCCAATTGATACCGGGTGATTCCAATGGCATTCTTTCTATAATAGTGTAGTCTTTTTTTGTGTGTACCAATACCGACAGTTGTACATTAAAGATTTTAAAATTGTCACCATACAAGATGCTAGACGTCCCTTGTATGCAGATTTGTTTTTTTGTTTTTCTTAAAATATTATCACTGCACAAGTTGTTGCCTTACAAGCAAAGATTTAAGAAGTTTCACCTTGCAACAATCATCGAAATTAACACACATGCGATTTGCCCGATGCTACTAAAATTAAGACTGGATATGTGAATTTTATAAAGTTTTTTACCCAATGGGCCGTGTTTTTTTTCTGGATATTTTTTCTGGATCTTGAAGGTGAGTTCAGAAAGAAATTGCTTGGATTTTACACAGACAGTACCGCCAATTACAGTACAATAACACAGAGTAAATCATTAAACTAATCACCTTATTATTGTTGTTTCCAAAACCAAACTTCAGGCATGTAAAATGTCTTTTGTGCCAGTGAATTTCCAACTGTTACAGGTCCGCTTGGCATGTCATTATATTGGATGTTATTTTCGAAGACTGGTGCAAAGCAGGGGCACACTTTCTTCCAGCAACTGTTAAAGGTCAGCTTGGCATGTAATTATTGGATGTTATTTTCAAAGACTGGTGCAAAGCAGGGGCACACATTCTTCCAGCAATTGTACAGGTCCGCATGGCATGTCATTATTGGATGTTATTTTCAAAGACTGGTGCAAAGCAGGGGCACACATTCTTCCAGCTATTGAAAAACATCATCTGTAAAACATCACAAGTAAATTATTTGAGAGCATCTTCGACTAATGGTCATTACACCTTAACGGCCCGTGAATTTTCTAAACTGGGGATGCACTCAATCTATGAGCTATTGTTTTTTACCAAAGATTTGAAGCCCAAAGTAGGCTTCACACATTGCATGGGCGTGCACAATCTGTAACCCTTTGTCATATACCTGTATAAACATACATTGATCTGCTTGATATTGATGCAATTGTTAACACACACATGAAATGTGAATTATGTGGTTCTATAGGGCATGTGCTCACAGAGAACTGTGGCCAGTCACAGACAGAAATGCAGCAGGGTATATGTGTTCAATACAACACAGACAGAAATGTAGCATGGTATATGTGTTCAATATAACACAAAACAGAAATGTAGCATGGTATATGTGTTCATTACAACACAGACAGAAATTTAACATGGTAAATGGGTTCAATGCAACACAGACAGAAATGTAGCATGGTATATGTGTTCAATACAACACAGACAGAAATGTAGCATGGTATATGTGTTCAATACAACACAGACAGAAATGTAGCATGGTAAATGTGTTCAATACAACACAGACAGAAATGTAGCATGGTATATGTGTTCAATACAACACAGACAGAAATGTAGCATGGTATATGTGTTCAATACAACACAGACAGAAATGTAGCATGGTATATGTGTTCATTACAACACAGACAAGTCATTGGGACTGGGATTCTAGACACTGGTTGTTTCTGACGGCTGTAACTTGGTGAACAGGGTGGAAATTGAAACTATCATTGGACTCAAAACACACACAACAGTTTTATAAGCAACACAATCCATATTAATTAATTTTCCATTTGTTTAAATACAAATTTGCAAACCGGTATTTCTGCAAAAAGGAACTATCTGCCACACTTGGGTGTAGATTCCTAGTATATAACACCACACAATCAATACTTCCTATTAACTAATATGATTTTTGTTACAATTTCTCTTTTTTTCCAATATGTATACATAAGGTAAGTTTTTTCGCAGATCAGAAAGTTAGATTGTTTAACTTAAATTTATAGAACTTAAAATATTTGAAAACCATTTCAATGGTTTTAATTTAACCCAACATAGACAACACTAACCCTTGAAGGAATGGCATTTTCACAATAATCTAGTGACAGGTGTTAATATTTGACTACGTCACACATTGTGGTTCAATTTTTTTACTTTGTAAACTGTGTCCAGGTCAGGCTTTAAAGTTTCTACTGAAGTTTGCAGTTTTGATAAGACAGGGAAGCGCTGATCTGGATCTACACCATTTGCATAGGTCTTATTACAAAAGTGTTGGTTTAATGCTTAGACTTGCACCTTTTATTTTGATCAGACATTTTAACCAATGGTCCAATGCACATTCACAAGTACGTGAATTAATAAAATGATTCATTTGCCTGCTTATCATTGTTATTAAGGTGACAGATGCCGCTTATATATGACATTTGGCTGCTAGGAGTTAAAATATGTTCCATTGTACTCTAAATAAGTTGGTGGTAAAACACAATGTCATATTGTTATCATTGACATAATTATGATGATTACAATGGCAGTGATAAGGACATTGATCATGTTGATGAGCATGATGCTGATGATAATGATGATGTTGATGATGATGAAGAAGGTAGTGGTGGTAGTGATAAGATGATAGTGATGAAATTGATGATGTTGATGATTGTGATGATCATGATGATGAGGATGATAATTGTGTTGATGATTTTGATGATGATTATTAGGCTGCTGCTGATAGTGATGTGGATTGTGATAGAAATGATGATGATGATGATGATGATGATGTTGATGATGATGATGATGATACCAATTTTCTGATAAATGGGCCATGTTGCTAAGCCCTTTAGTGGGTGATATTTAGCCTGTCATGTAAACTGGTTACCTGTTACAGGTAACATGTTGCATTGACTGAGGGAAAT
This sequence comes from Sinonovacula constricta, assembly GCA_007844125.1. Classification (NCBI taxonomy): domain Eukaryota; kingdom Metazoa; phylum Mollusca; class Bivalvia; order Cardiida; family Solecurtidae; genus Sinonovacula; species Sinonovacula constricta. The sequence goes on from CM017556.1 coordinate 4,932,550, forward strand.
GGTAAATTAAACACAACTTGATACTATATGAACAGGTCCATGACAGAAATATGATAATAAAATGTGTAGGTAGGGTCTGTCAACTCTGGTTGTGTTTTTGTATTGGTTTCGGTTTCTATCATTGTGACTTTCAGCAGTGACATTCATATACGATGAATTGAATAATATTAATAACTACATGTATATAAAGGTATAAGAAAGTTTGTACTTTCCTCCCAGGCAATATTGTGGTAACTCATACTTAAACCTCATGCTAAATTTTATTTAAAATCAATACACCTTCCTAAGTTATTTTCTTACATGCAGATGGATTGTTAGGCCAGATAAGTCTGTTACATGTATGAGTTAGTGATGCAACATGCAATTAAACCAGTGACTGATTTAATTATGTCAAGGTTTTAACAATATGGAATAATATCTGAAAACAATAATTGTAATTCAGAAAGGAGATGTTGTTTTTGACAGAAACGTTGCTTTGGAGAAAGTTATTCTTAAAGCTTTGAATGTAGACCTGTCAGATACTGTTACTTTTGACATATCATATTGATACACGTGTATGATTACTATGCATCACACAAACACATTGAATGAGTTTAATGATATATGGTGTAGCATTAATATTATATAAAGTTTTTACATATAGTTACATGAGTCATGAATTCACTTAAAGAATGTAGATTCAGATCAGACAACTCCTGCTAGCAGCTGTCTATTCATGGTTTGCACAGTCAAATCAGACAGATCCTGCTAGCAGCTGTCTATTCATGGTTTGCACAGTCAGATCAGACAGATCCTGCTAGCAGCTGTCTATTCATGGTTTGCACAGTCAGATCAGACAGATCCTGCTAGCAGCTGTCTATTCAGGGTTTGCACAGTCAGATCAGACAACTCCTGATTGCAGCTGTCTATTCAGGGTATGCAGAGTCAGATCAGACAATTCCTGCTAGCAGCTGTCTATTCAGGGTTTGCACAGTCAGATCAGACAGGTCCTGCTAGCAGCTGTCTATTCATGGTTTGCACAGTCAGATCAGACAGGTCCTGCTAGCAGCAGTCTATTCAGGGTTTGCACAGTCAGATCAGACAGGTCCTGCTAGCAGCTGTCTATTCAGGGTTTGCACAGTCAGATCAGACAGGTCCTGCTAGCAGCTGTCTATTCATGGTTTGCACAGTCAGATCAGACAGGTCCTGCTAGCAGCTGTCTATTCAGGGTTTGCACAGTCAGATCAGACAGGTCCTGTGAGCAGCTGTCTATTCATGGTTTGCACAGTCAGATCAGACAGGTCCTGCTAGCAGCAGTCTATTCAGGGTTTGCACAGTCAGATCAGACAACTCCTGCTAGCAGCTGTCTATTCAGAGTTTGCACAGTCAGATCAGACAACTCCTGCTAGCAGCTGTCTATTCAGGGTTTGCACAGTCAGATCAGACAGGTCCTGCTAGCACCTGTCTATTCAGGGTTTGCACAGTTTATTGCTAGGTCTCTGATTATATATCTTATCACTTTACATGAAGTTGTTGGTAACTATACATTATTGTTGTATAATTGGGGTTAAGGCCTGACAAACAATATTGAACAAAATAATAATAATTTCGTAGATTTTTTTAATATTATATCATTATAGTTTTTTTAATGATAAAGTCTGGGGATGTTTACATATTAAATTGTTTTGATTTTATTACATTTAAATCTTAAAGAACTTTTTTGACATTGACACTGATGTTGATGTACATAAGCATGATCTCCCCACTATGGTCCGGTGCTAAGTATCAAAAGAGCAGTAGCACGGCAAAATGTAAACTGTTGAGTGGTGTGTGAAGAAAGTGCTCTTAATGGTCATTGTTGATTGATTGGGAGCAAGGAATGGTCATTGTTGATAGATTGGGAACAAGGTGGTTCTGTGTAGTCATTGCTGATTGGTTGGGAGCAAGTTAAAGTGTTCTGTGCAGTCATTGTTGATTGGTTGGGAACAAGAAAAAGTGTTCTGTGTAGTCATTGTTGATTGGTTGGGAGCAAGATAAAGTGTTCTGTGTAATCACTGTTGATTGGTTGGTAGCAAGATAAAGTGTTCTGTGTAATCATTGCTGTATAGTTGGGAGCAAGATACAGGGTTTTTTGTAATCATTGCTGATTGGTTGGGAGCAAGCTAAAATGTTCTGTGTTATCATTGCTTATTGGTTGGGAGCAAGATAAAGGTTGTTTTCTTGAAATTCATTGCTGATTGGTTGAGAGCAAGATAAAGGTGTGTTTTTGGTAATCATTGCTGATTGGTTGGGAGCAAGATAAAGTGTTTTTGTTGTTGATGTTTTAATCATTGCTGATTGGTTAGGAGCAAGCATAAGTGTTCTGTGTAGTCATCACTGATTGGTTGGGAGCAAGATAAAGGTTTTTTTTCGTAATTATTGCTGATTGGTTAGGAGCAGGATAAAGTGTTCTTTGTAGTAATTTCTGATTGGTTGGGGCAAGATAAAGTTTTATGTAAAATCATTGCTGATTGGTAGGGAGCAAGCTAAAGTGTTCTGTGTTATCATTGCTGATTGGTTGGGAGCACGCTTAAGTGTTCTGTGTTATCATTGCTGATTGGTTGGGAGCAAGCTAACGTGTTCTGTGTTATAATTGCTGATTGGTTTGGGCAAGATAAAACATTCTGTGTTATCATTGCTGATTGGTTGGGAGCAAGCGAAAGTGGTCAGTGTTATCTTTGCTGATTGGTTGGGATCAAGCTAAAGTGTTCTGTGTTATAATTGCTGATTGGTTGGGAGCAGGCTAATGTGTTCTGTGTTATCATTGCTGATTGGTTGGGAGCAAGCTAAAGTGTTCTGTGTTATCATTGCTGATTGGTTGGGAGCAAGCTTAAGTGTTCTGTGTTATCATTGCTGATTAGTTGGGAGCACGCTTAAGTGTTCTGTGTTATCATTGCTGATTGGTTGGGAGCAAGCGAAAGTGGTCTGTGTTATCATTGCTGATTGGTTGGGAGCAAGCTTAAGTGTTCTGTATTATCATTGCTGATTGGTTGGGAGCAAGCTTAAGTGTTCTTTGTTATCATTGCTGATTGGTTGGGAGCAAGCTTAAGTGTTCTGTGTTATCATTGCTGATTGGTTGGGAGCAAGCGAAAGTGGTCTGTGTTATCTTTGCTGATTGGTTGGGATCAAGCTAAAGTGTTCTGTATTATAATTGCTGATTGGTTGGGAGCAGGCTAATGTGTTCTGTGTTATCATTGCTGATTGGTTGGGAGCAAGATAAAGTGTTCTTTTGTAATCATTGCTGATTGGTTGCGGGCAAGATAAAGTGTTCTGTGAAATCATTGCTAATTGGTTGGGAGCAAGATAAAGTGGTGATGGTGGAATGGTTTGAAGAAATATTGCTATGTCATTATTCTTGATTTGGTGGGAGCAAGATATATACATTTATATTATTATGAAGGAATTGTTATTATATTTAGCTGAACAAAAATTTCCATATTTGATATCAGGATTAGTTTTACATCTTTTCTTAAAACAATGTTTGATTTTAGTATTCTTTAAAGTAATGCAACAAGTTCTTTAAATCTGACCTTGTGTGATGTTATGTACTGACACCGGCCATATGTACACACCGGCCATATGTACACACTGGCCATATATGTACATACACACTGGCCATATGTACACAATATGTACACACTGGCCATATGTACACACTGGCCATATGTATACACTGGCCATATGTACACAATATGTACACACTGGCCATATGTACACACTGGCCATATGTACACAATATGTACACACTGGCCATATGTACACACTGGCCATATGGCCATATGTACACACTGGCCATATGTACACACTGGCCATTGGAGTTTCTGGGTGGCGAATGAAGTTAAAGCTAGCTTTTGTGTAGACTGCATGTCTTGGTGTAAGATGCTTAAAACACAGTAGAACGTTGAATTGCAGACGATTTTGTATTGTTAGTATTAGGTAACAATAATAGCCCTTAACAAGTTAACATTATTCACCGATTCCAACACAAACACCTTCATGCTGAGATGACCTGAACTTTTTTGTTTATAACGGTCAAATATACGATGCCATCCAGGGTTTCTGTCCAGTTTTTGTTTGCTCAAAAGGTTACATACAGTAAATTAATCATTGTTTGTTTGTTCACGCATTCATTCAGTAATATACAGTATGAAGCAGGCCTTAATTAGCAGTTGCAGACTGCTATATTCTAGTTTAAAAACAAATGACATATAATTATTTGAGCCTTTGATATTTTTGTCTGAAAATGAATACCTTAGTACATTTGTATAATTAAACATGTATGACATTACAACACAATATTCAACACCTGGCTACATACGGGAGTGTTTACCAACTAACCTGTGTGATATTGCTCTAAAATATCACATTCCTAGTCCAACTCTGGACAGAACATCTAACTTTCACAATCTAAAATATTTCATTAAGGAACATCATGTAACTTACTAATTAATTCCACCAGTTCTGTGCATGTATATGCATGTATGTATATTATTTCTAGCTTTTTAAATGTTCCATATCAACATGAGTAAAATTTTCCAGCTGACACTGGTTAAGACACATTTAGGTGTATGCATGCTCTAATTTTAATATATTTTGCTTTATTTCAGGTTGCCAAGGTAACTCAGCCGCCACCAGCACTAGTTGAAATGTGAGAGAGTTTCTGGCCAGGTGGAGAGACATTTGCATCATCAGGCCATCAGCATGCTGTCTTGACCTAGAAGATCTGTGACTGTTGCTAGGTTACATGAAGTGTTGTCATGGATACCATAATGTCATTGACTTTAGCCAATAAAAGTTATTGCAAAACAACCTTCCTTTGTGGATTTATACTATAAAATTGGAAAGTTTAAAATCAGTGAATAAAAGTGTTAAGGTATTTCAACACAGAAAATTGCCTTAAATGGTTAATTTTCTTCATGCAAAAGTAACCGAATCATCTGATAAAAATTATCAGCTATAGACAGAGTAACTTGAGATGGTGTATGTTGGTTGATTTACCTCATTGTCATTCGAAAACTCAAATCCTGTTTACAACAGCTACATGAAGTTGACATAAGAAACTTTGTTGAAAAAGACATTCTTATATGTGTTAGAGGGCTTGTATTTTGAGGGACCGTTGAGCTGTGTGTGACCAGGATGGAGTGCGTGGAGGTAGTAGAGTCCTTATCACAAAAGGAGAAGAACACAATCCTCAGTGTCCTACAGAGGGATGAAAAACTAAGGGATGAACAGGAACAAAAGATAAAGTAAGAGAGATTTATTGACTCTGGGTGTGTTGACTTACTTATTATAACTATACTTATTAAAGTATGTGAATGTTAACTTGTAATTGCATATCACTTTAATGTAGTATTTGTACTTTAACTCATTTATAGTCGCTGGGGCACCCATGGTGTAGTGGAAGAGTCGCTAATTGTAACTCCTCTGCTTAGCCTCTCACCTCGTGGGTTCAAGTCCCATTCGGGGCGATGGACATAATGTGGGTAGGTCTTCCAGCTGACTTACAGTGCGCCGGCGGTTCTACCCAGACATGCATCTGGGGTCTTCCTCCACCAAAAAGCTGGACGTTGCTATAATGATCATAAATGGTCGCAGCAATGTATTTCAAAAACAAATGAAACATTTATAACCCATTATGTGCTGTATTTCTTATTAAGCCATACTACTTTGTTACAAATACTTAGTAACTACTAGCCCTGATAACATATTGTCACTACTGGAGTCCTGTATAATTGTTATTCTAAGATAATGCTTATAAATACCAGAATTACAAAACTTTGATCATGACTCAAGAATATAACCTAAAATAACCTTTCTTTGTCCAGACTCTGTCAACTGTCATTTACTTTCATTGCTTATAATCATGGTTGTCAGAGATCTTTACTGATTATGATTTTCTTAGGGCATCTATGATCATTTGAAGCCATTGGTGCCATGGGGAATGCCGGCGCAAGCCCTGTTAACTAAAGCTACGATACAACTGAAACATATTATTTATCATTGTATAATGGTGTTTTTACCCAAACAATGGTTCTACCATATAATCAGCAAATACCAAGTTACATATTTGGCAAAGTAAAAACAATTAATAAGGCAAATATTACAATATATAAGCAAATTTATTCATACATACATAAAATTGGGATCATGGCATATATACATGCATATATCATTTTATGTTGCAAATAACACTTTAAAAAGATGAATAAAGGTACATGTAAATATGAAATTATTCCTACACATTTATTTTAGTTCCTTAATTAAGCATACACAATTTGACATATTTATTAGATAAAAAAAATAAATATTTTGGTTGATGAGCCAGTTTAAGGGCCAAATCCTGGGAGATGCTCATGACTGATTGGTATTTACCTACTGAAAGCGTCTCTGACTCCTCCCATCCGTTAGCATGTGGGTTCCAGTCCTATAGTTCTTGTACTTCAAAGACAAAGAAAAAATATTAATGCATTTAAAACATCAAAGTAGTATTGTAATATATTAAATGTGGTCTATAGTATATGGCTATCATAGTACGGTAAATGTCAGAGCTCCTAAATGGCTATCACAACTAAAGTGTGACATTAATCTATCCCATAATTCTCAACTATCATGGGGGTTCCTGTGGCATTGTGGTAGAGTAACACCTCTGACTGCCTAGTCTCTCACTGCGCAAGTTCTGGATAAAGGACTTATTATGGGACCAGCTGACCTACAGTGTGATGGTGGTTCTACCCAAATATTTGCCTTTGGTCTTCTAACACCAAAATAGCTGGATGTCGCTATAATGATCATAGTTGCTGCAAATTGTTTAAAAAACAAAAGCAAAATATCAACCCATAATTATTTTGTTTATACTAGCTTTTTTCAATGCTCTGAATGAATACCAGCAACAAGGATTTTGATGAGAAATTTAGTTGCTGATTTTGTATGAAACATCACGGTTTACGTGGGTGCTTACCACATACATGTACAACCACACAGCACATGTACTGCAAGCAGCCTCACCATCCAGCCAGTCAGGGGGTTGTTTATGACTGATGTTTACAATATCGCATGTGCATTTCAGAGACATACCAGGTTGTTGAGCGAAAAAAACAGCTTAATTTAGTTAAAATGTGCCTTTTTGATTCTTCCAATTTAAAGACTACACAATCAGTAAGACTTTTTTTATTCTATTATATATTGCAGTTCTTTATATTTTGTTAAAACATAAATAAAATAAATGAAAAAAATGCAAATTTGATCAACTTTGACCAAGTCACTTCAATTCTGCAAATTTAAATTATACAGAAAAAAAAATCTTTATTTGTAGTTGACACTTATGATCAACATCTGCATTCTGTGCTTTGTATGATCCATACATTTAACTGGAGCAGTCAGTTTCAACCTGACTTACCACTTTTCACCAGTTGACATACACAGATGGTTTATTATAATCAGGCAAAGGTGTATAATGTATATCCGGGTGCTTGGTATGTTATTTGAATGCAGGTAAAGTTGCCCAGGCGATTAATCAACATTACCAACAGCAGGACACGACAGGCCTATTTATATTTGTAACATGCATGCATGCCTTAATCTCAATGTATACAAGAATACAAAGGAGCAAACATTTACTTGAAGATCTTTTCACTACCTCTGCATAGCAATGACAAGGTTTCCAAATATTGCACTTTTCCAGGATTTATTTTAACTTTGTTAATGGGCTGTTTGTTACTTACAATAACCCCAAACATACAGCATCCCACTTATACGTAAATTTTGTTTATTTTTTGGTTATCTTTTAAGTACTTTGCCTTTTTCACTGTTATATTTCATTTTACATGCATTGTCATCAAGTTAAATATAATCGTCTTTACTTTACCCAAATGCACTCATTGAATAGATATATACTTGCACATGATCATGGGGATGTCATTAATTAATCTTCTTTTTACCATAAGTGATAATCTCAATTATCCTATTAAAATAAGGATAAGAAAGTGAACTTAGATGTCAGCATTTGTGTATTACAAGAAGATATTATTATTGCCACACAGATAATATATCCTGAAATAAAAAGAATTGAGCTGTAGAAAAAGAAGTTATATTAGAAAAATGTTTCAAGATTTTTGTTCAATTTTAATGTCCAGGCCAAGTCTAAAAGAGTGGCCTATTTGAAGTGGCCATTCATGCTTCACTCACCGGCAAGTCAAGCATTATCATCTTATTATATCAATACAAATACACAACTAAAAACATCACACATTAATCCAATATGTAGGCCAGATCATTAATAAAATAAAGACATTTGATCATTTCAGCTTCATAAGATCAACAATTTCTAATTTATTTTTCAAATTTATTTTTCATCTTTGCTTTCATTTTGTTTCTACAGTGATGCCTTTAACTATTTCATACTTAATGGAAAGTGTTTCTTACTATAGACAGTAATGATTCGGGACATGTGCTTCATACAGAATGTCTAATAGTAGTATGATTGTTCAAGAGGATGGGCATAACAGCTGTTACAAACTGATGTAGAATGATAGTTGAAACAAATAATTGTAGTGTAATACAATGTTAGGCAACTTTCACTATAAAACAATGGCTTTTTCTTACAGTCACTTTTTTAAACATAAATGTGATGTTCAAGAATATGCCAAAACACTTTTTACAGTTTGTTCTTTAAAGTAACTTGTATAAAATAGGACAGTTACCGAGATGTTGTAATACACGTAAGGCAAAAAAAAAAAAAGTTGTTTGTTTCCGCTAACGTCTCAAAAAAATTAGGGTAGGTAGGTAGACAAAACTTTTTTTTTTCATTAACTTTTTTTACCGTACAACCATTAGCCAATTAAATGTGAGAACACTGCATCAAAGGTAATACTAGCAACACATATTCATGTGGAAAATGACAACATATAAATGTAAGCTAAAATAAATATAATATAGTTTTCATTTTACACTGGTTTGACATATCAAATGTGCCCATTTCTTTCTTTCTTCCATATGGCCTCATATTTTTACTCTAAAATCGTCAACGAACACCAAAAAAAAAAGTTTAGGGTTGGCACAAAAAAATAGGGTTAGTCAGGTTAGTGGAAACAAACAGCTTTTTTGTTTACACCTAACTACATTTTCAGAGGTATGTGCTTTTTAGTTATGACAGTCATTCTTACAAAATAAAGGATGCTGGTCACAGATAATTATATTACAAAATGTAAATCTAGCCTTTTAAATTACAAAATGTAAATCTAGCCTTTAGGCTCAATATTTCTTATATCTCTTATCATTAATGAAAGTTATATCTGATTGCAGTCTGCTTGATAAAAATTCATCAAAGTGTATGCTGTGTGATTTGAAATAAATTTATATTTAAAATTCGCTTTTCATAATTTTTCATTTTACATAATTATCAGACAGATATGAATACATAAAGGTATAACCAGTCTGGCTAGACTGTTTTCATCCTTACACACTGATGTCAATTATTTCTTGTCAACAGTATGTCAGTCATCCAAAGAGAGTGAAACTTTTAACATCTAAAAGTTTTTGCTAATGCAGTTGACTGATGTTGGTATCAGTTATTTTTTGGCTTTTACATAAGAATTGTTTGGGGTGTCTGAGGCAAAGCTGTGACAGTCACAACCTTGTTACCTCCATCTCAACACAGTATAGGTTCAAGTCCTTGTCCTGGTGAGAACATACATGTATGGAGGCCTTCCTGGTGACCTATGGTTCTACCCAGACATTTGTCCAGATATATTCCTCCCTGTGGAGGTCGTCCTGCCGACCCGTGGTTCTACCCAGATATTTGTCCAGATATCTTCCTCCCTGTGGAGGCCTTCCTGCCTCCCTGTGGTTCTACCCAGGTATTTGTCCAGATATCTTTCTCCCTATGGATGCCTTCCGACTGACCTGTGGTTCTACCCAGATATTTGTCCAGATATCTTTCTCCCTATGGATGCCTTCCGACTGACCTGTGGTTCTACCCAGATATTTGTCCAGATATATTTCTCCCTGTGGAAGCCTTCTTGCCGACCTGTGGTTCTACTCAGACATTTGTCCAGATATCTTCCTCCCTGTGGATGCCTTCCGACTGACCTGTGGTTCTACCCAGACATTTGTCCAGATATCTTCCTCCCTGTGGAGGCCTTCCGACTGACCTGTGGTTCTACCCAGATATTTGTCCAGATATCTTTCTCCCTGTGGAGTCCTTCCTGCCGACCTGTGGTTCTACCCAGACATTTGTCCAGATATCTTCCTCCCTGTGGAGGCCTTCCTGCCAACCTGTGGTTCTACCCAGACATTTGTCCAGATATCTTTCTCCCTGTGGATGCCTTCCAACTGACCTGTGGTTCTACCCAGTTATTTGTCCAGATATCTTTCTCCCTGTGGATGCCTTCCAACTGACTTGTGGTTCTACCCAGTTATTTGTCCAGATATCTTCCTCCCTGTGGATGCCTTCCAACTGACCTGTGGTTCTACCCAGATATTTGTCCAGATATCTTTCTCCCTGTGGATGCCTTCCGACTGACCTGTTGTTCTACCCAGATATTTGTCCAGATATCTTCCTCCCTGTGGAGGCCTTCCTGCCTCCCTGTGGTTCTACCCAGGTATTTGTCCAGATATCTTTCTCCCTATGGATGCCTTCCGACTGACCTGTGGTTCTACCCAGATATTTGTCCAGATATCTTTCTCCCTATGGATGCCTTCCGACTGACCTGTGGTTCTACCCAGATATTTGTCCAGATATCTTTCTCCCTGTGGAAGCCTTCTTGCCGACCTGTGGTTCTACTCAGACATTTGTCCAGATATCTTCCTCCCTGTGGATGCCTTCCGACTGACCTGTGGTTCTACCCAGACATTTGTCCAGATATCTTCCTCCCTGTGGAGGCCTTCCGACTGACCTGTGGTTCTACCCAGATATTTGTCCAGATATCTTTCTCCCTGTGGAGTCCTTCCTGCCGACCTGTGGTTCTACCCAGACATTTGTCCAGATATCTTCCTCCCTGTGGAGGCCTTCCTGCCAACCTGTGGTTCTACCCAGACATTTGTCCAGATATCTTTCTCCCTGTGGATGCCTTCCAACTGACCTGTGGTTCTACCCAGTTATTTGTCCAGATATCTTTCTCCCTGTGGATGCCTTCCAACTGACTTGTGGTTCTACCCAGTTATTTGTCCAGATATCTTCCTCCCTGTGGATGCCTTCCAACTGACCTGTGGTTCTACCCAGATATTTGTCCAGATATCTTTCTCCCTGTGGATGCCTTCCGACTGACCTGTGGTTCTACCCAGATATTTGTCCAGATATCTTTCTCCCTGTGGATGCCTTCCGACTGACCTGTGGTTCTACCCAGACATTTGTCCAGATATCTTCCTCCTTGTGGAGTCCTTCTTGCCGACCTGTGGTTCTACCCAGACATTTGTCCAGATATCTTCCTCCTTGTGGAGTCCCTATTGCCGACCTGTGGTTCTACCCAGACAGGTAGTTCCTCAACCAATTAAAGCTGGACATTACCAATATGACCATAAGTGTATTTATGAGATAAAAAAACCTAAAGATACAAACTAAATGTTTAAATAAAAATCCATTATTGGTGTTAACTGAACTCAGAAAGGTAACAGAGGGGCATGGATTGCATTTATGAACATTTAAAAAGATTATGCTATCGGAAGTTGTTTTTGCTGGGGCAAAATGTGCTGGGTCAGGGTCCAAAACTCTGTATGGAAATATGCCTTTATTTACCTTCATCTTCATCGGTGAGACAAGACCTGCTGGGACTTATTGCCGGTGCTGACACCACTGGTTATAAACCCCAAGCTAGATGTTGGTCATGCTTCATAGTCCATAACATCCCATATTCATTTTAAGCAGAAATACCCAAGCTACTTGTTGTTAATTAAGTTATATGACTTGACAGTCACTTAATATGATTTGCAGAAAAGATATGTATTTGCCTTGGGCTGATTTGTCAATATTGTATACTCGCACTGAGAGAGAATACTCTATACGCCACTGGTCTGATTGAAATAAAGATTAGTTAGTCAGGTATGGATTGTTGTACTGCTTGTCAGAGCTGTTCCAGCTTTCATCACATGGATGTAATGAAGTGTATTTTCATGGGTGATTTTTAGGGTACACTTCACATCAAATGGTAATTGTGTCTGTAAAAACAAGCATCAGTTTGTTCTGTTAGATATTGGTTTTGCTGCTAAATTAATCAAATGAGGGTTCTTCAGTATGCAGAAGTACATATTTTTAAGTTATACATCGTAATGATCCTCTATCTAATGGGCAATCATTTGAACTTTCAAATTGAGATATTCTAGTAACTAAAACCAGGATAAAACAATATAGGGTTAGAATAAAACACGGATAGTAGCAATATGTGGTTATGAGTAGACAATGCTTTGCAAGAAATACGATTTCAGTTAAAAAGAATATTTATGATACGTTAATTTGACTTTACCCTGCCTGACCAGTAACTTACAGCCATTTACTAAAAATAAAGAAGTCCCTTTAACCTACCATCAAGGATTTAGCAAGGAATAAATATGACATAAATTAATAATAAAAGTAGTAAAGCTGCCATATTGTTGAAGTGCAGGCAGACCTGGCTGATGGAATACACTGACTAGACGATGTAGTAAATGTTTATGGCTGGCTGCTATAGTGAAGGCAGCTTTAAGTCTCTCTTTCTGTATGTTATTTCTGTATGTTTTTGTTAAAAATAAGTTACTGTGACACAAACATGGTCAGTATAGCAACATACTGCCATTTGGTGGAGGGGAACCTCAGACATATACCTTTGGTAGAACCACCAATGACAGTCTACCATTTAGCTAAGGTTGTCCCTTCTGAATGTTTAAAGATATGAAATGCAACACTTCCAGGTCCAATCCTCCCACATATGTCAGAGCTCCTAAATAGGTATCAGGACTAAAGTGTGACATTAATCTATCCCATAATTCTCAACTATCATGGTGGTGCCTGTGGTATTGTGTTAGAGTAACACCTCTGACTGCTTAGCCTCTCACTGCTCATGTTCTGGGTAAAGGACTTAATATGGGACCAGCTGACCTAAAGTGTCATGGTGGTTCTACCCAAATATTTGCCTTTGGTCTTTCACCACCAAAATAGCTGGACGTCGCTATAATGATCATAGTTGCTGCAAATTTTAAAAAAAACAAAAGCAAAGTATCAACCCATAATTATTTTGTTTATACTAGCTTTTTTCAATGCTCTGAATGAATACCAGCAACAAGGATTTTGATGAGAAATTTAGTCGATTTTGTATGAAACATCACGGTTTACGTGGGTGCTTACCACATACATGTACAACCACACAGCACATGTACTGCAAGCAGCCTCACCATCCAGCCAGTCAGTGGGTTGTTTATGACTGATGTTTACAATATCGCATGTGCATTTCAGAGACATACCAGGTTGTTGAGCAAAAAAAACCAGCTTAATTTAGTTAAAATATGCCTTTTTTTTATTCTTCCAATCTAAAGACTACACATAGTCTTTTGAAGGAGGGAGAGTTCAATATAATGTAGTAATCAGTAAGATTTTTTTTATTCTATTATATATTGCAGTTTTTTATATTTTGTTACAACAAAAATAAAATAAATGAAAAAAATGCAAATTTGATCAACTGTGACCAGGTCACTTCAATTCTGCAAATTTAAATTATACAGAAAACAAATCTTTATTGGTAGTTGACACTTATCATCAACATCTGCATTCTGTGCTTTGTATGGTCCATACATTTAACTGGAGCAGTCAGTTTCAACCTCACTTACCAGTTTTCACCAGTAGATATACACCGATGGTTTACTATAATCAGGCAAAGGTGTATAATGTATATCCGGGTGCTTGGTATGTTATTTGAATGCAGGTAAAGTTGCCCAGGTAATTAATCAACATTACCAACAGCAGGACACGACAGGCCTATTTATATTTGTAACATGCATGCATGCCTTAATCTCAATGTATACAAGAATACAAATGGGCAAACATTTACTTGAAGATCTTTTCACTACCTCTGCACAGCAATGATAAGGTTTCCAAATAATGCACTTTTCCAGGATTTATTTTAACTTTGTAAATGGGCTGTTTGTTACTTACAATAACCCCAAACATACAGCATCCCACTTATAGGTAAACTTTGTTTATTTTTTGGTTATCTCTTAAGTACTTGGCCATTTTCACTGTTAAATTTCATTTTACATGCATTGTTATCAAGTTAAATATAATCGTCTTGACTTAACCCAAATGCACTCATTGAATAGATATATACTTGCACATGATCATGGGGATGTCATTAATTAATCTTCTTTTTACCATAAGTGATAATCTCAATTATCCTATTAAAATAAGGATGAGAAAGTGAACTTAGATGTCAGCATTTGTGTATTACAAGAAGATATTATTATTGCCACACAGATAATATATCCTGAAATAAAAAGAATTGAGCTGTAGAAAAAGAAGTTATATTAGAAAAATGTTTCAAGATTTTTGTTCAATTTTAATGTCCAGGCCAAGTCTAAAAGAGTGGCCTATTTGAAGTGGCCATTCATGCTTCACTCACCGGCAAGTCAAGCATTATCATCTTATTATATCAATACAAATACACAACTAAAAACATCACACATTAATCCAATATGTATGCCAGATCATTAATAAAAAAAAAAGAATTTTAATAATTTCAGCTTCATAAGATCAGCAATTTTTAATTTATTTTTCATCTTTGCTTTCATTTTGTTTCTACAGTGATGCCTCCAACTATTTCATACTTAATAGAAAGTGTTTCTTACTATAGACAGTAATGATTCGGGACACATGCTTCATACAGAATGTCTAACAGTAGTCAAATTGTTCAAGAGGATGGGCATAACAGCTGTTACAAACTGATGTAGAATGACAGTTGAAACAAATAATTGTAGTGTAATACAATGTTACAATGTTACAAGTTTCAGTATCAACAAGAACTATAAAACGCTGGCTTTTTCTTACTGTCACTTTTTTAAACATAAATGTGATATTCAAGAATATGCCAAAACACTTTTTACAGTTTGTTCTTTAAAGTAACTTGTATAAAATCAAACAGTTACCGAAATGTTGTAATACACATAAGGCACAAAAAAAAAGTTGTTTGTTTCTGCTAACGTCTAAAATTTCTGCTAAAATTAGGGTAGGTAGGCAAAACTTTTTTTTTTCATTAACTTTTTTTACCGTACAACCATTAGCCAATTACAAATGTGAGAACACTGCATCAAAGGTAATACTAGCAACACATATTCATGTGGAAAATGACAACATATAAATGTAAGCTAAAATAAATATAATATAGTTTTCATTTTACACTGGTTTGACATATTAAATGTGCCCATTTCTTTCTTTCTTCCATATGGCCTCATATTTTTACTCTAAAATTGTCAACGAACACCAAAAAAAAAAGTTTAGGGTTGGCACAAAAAAATAGGGTCAGTCAGGTTAGTGGAAACAAACAGCTTTTTTGTTTACACCTAACTACATTTTCAGAGGTATGTGCTTTTTAGTTATGACAGTCATTCTTACAAAATAAAGGATGCTGGTCACAGATAATTATATTACAAAATGTAAATCTAGCCTTTTAAATTACAAAATGTAAATCTAGCCTTTAGGCTCAATATTTCTTATATCTCTTATCATTAATGAAAGTTATATCTGATTGCAGTCTGCTCGATAAAAATTCATCAAAGTGTATGATGTGTGATTTGAAATAAATTTATATTTAAAATTTGCTCTTCATAATTTTTCATTTTACATAATTATCAGACAGATATGCATACATAAAGGTATAACCAGTCTGGCTATACTGTTTTCATCCTTACACACTGATGTCAATTATTTCTTGTCAACAGTATGTCAGTCATCCAAAGAGAGTGAAACTTTTAACATCTAAAAGTTTTTGCTAATGCAGTTGACTGATGTTGGTATCAGTTATTTTTTGGCTTTTACATAAGAATTGTTTGGGGTGTTTGAGGCAAAGCTGTGACAGTCACAACCTTGTTACCTCCATCTCAACACAGTATAGGTTCAAGTCCTTGTCCTGGTGAGAACATACATGTATGGAGGCCTTCCTGGTGACCTATGGTTCTACCCAGACATTTGTCCAGATATATTCCTCCCTGTGGAGGTCGTCCTGCCGACCCGTGGTTCTACCCAGATATTTGTCCAGATATCTTCCTCCCTGTGGAGGCCTTCCTGCCTCCCTGTGGTTCTACCCAGATATTTGTCTAGATATCTTTCTCCCTATGGATGCCTTCCGACTGACCTGTGGTTCTACCCAGATATTTGTCCAGATATCTTTCTCCCTATGGATGCCTTCCGACTGACCTGTGGTTCTACCCAGATATTTGTCCAGATATCTTCCTCCCTGTGGAGGCCTTCCGACTGACCTGTGGTTCTACCCAGATATTTGTCCAGATATCTTTCTCCCTATGGAGGCCTTCCGACTGACCTGTGGTTCTACCCAGACATTTGTCCAGATATCTTCCTCCCTGTGGAGGTCGTCCTGCCGACCCGTGGTTCTACCCAGATATTTGTCCAGATATCTTTCTCCCTGTGGAGGCCTTCCGACTGACCTGTGGTTCTACCCAGACATTTGTCCAGATATCTTCCTCCCTGTGGAGGTCGTCCTGCCGACCCGTGTTTCTACCCAGACATTTGTCCAGATATCTTCCTCCCTGTGGAGGTCGTCCTGCCGACCCGTGGTTCTACCCAGACATTTGTCCAGATATCTTCCTCCCTGTGGAGGTCGTCCTGCCGACCCGTGTTTCTACCCAGACATTTGTCCAGATATCTTCCTCCCTGTGGAGGTCGTCCTGCCGACCCGTGGTTCTACCCAGACATTTGTCCAGATATCTTCCTCCCTGTGGAGGTCGTCCTGCCGACCCGTGTTTCTACCCAGACATTTGTCCAGATATCTTCCTCCCTGTGGAGGCCTTCCGACTGACCTGTGGTTCTACCCAGACATTTGTCCAGATATCTTCCTCCCTGTGGAGGTCGTCCTGCCGACCCGTGGTTCTACCCAGATATTTGTCCAGATATCTTCCTCCCTGTGGAGGCCTTCCTGCCTCCCTGTGGTTCTACCCAGATATTTGTCTAGATATCTTTCTCCCTATGGATGCCTTCCGACTGACCTGTGGTTCTACCCAGATATTTGTCCAGATATCTTCCTCCCTGCGGAGGCCTTCCGACTGACCTGTGGTTCTACCCAGATATTTGTCCAGATATCTTCCTCCCTGTGGAGGCCTTCCGACTGACCTGTGGTTCTACCTAGATATTTGTCCAGATATCTTTCTCCCTGTGGAGGCCTTCCGACTGACCTGTGGTTCTACCCAGATATTTGTCCAGATATCTTTCTCCCTATGGATGCCTTCCGACTGACCTGTGGTTCTACCCAGATATTTGTCCAGATATCTTTCTCCCTATGGATGCCTTCCGACTGACCTGTGGTTCTACCCAGATATTTGTCCAGATATCTTCCTCCCTGTGGAGGCCTTCTTGCCGACCTGTGTTTCTACCCAGACATTTGTCCAGATATCTTCCTCCCTGTGGAGGCCTTCCGACTGACCTGTGGTTCTACCCAGACATTTGTCCAGATATCTTCCTCCCTGTGGAGGCCTTCCGACTGACCTGTGGTTCTACCCAGACCTTGTCCAGATATCTTCCTCCTTGTGGAGGTCGTCCTGCCGACCCGTGGTTCTACCCAGATATTTGTCCAGATATCTTCCTCCCTGTGGAGGCCTTCCTGCCTCCCTGTGGTTCTACCCAGATATTTGTCTAGATATCTTTCTCCCTATGGATGCCTTCCGACTGACCTGTGGTTCTACCCAGATATTTGTCCAGATATCTTCCTCCCTGCGGATGCCTTCCGACTGACCTATGGTTCTACCCAGACATTTGTCCAGATATCTTCCTCCCTGTGGAGGCCTTCCGACTGACCTGTGGTTCTACCCAGATATTTGTCCAGATATCTTTCTCCCTGTGGAGGCCTTCCGACTGACCTGTGGTTCTACCCAGATATTTGTCCAGATATCTTTCTCCCTATGGATGCCTTCCGACTGACCTGTGGTTCTACCCAGATATTTGTCCAGATATCTTTCTCCCTATGGATGCCTTCCGACTGACCTGTGGTTCTACCCAGATATTTGTCCAGATATCTTCCTCCTTGTGGAGTCCTTCCTGCAGACCTGTGGTTCTACCCAGACATTTGTCCAGATATCTTCCTCCTAGTGGAGTCCTTCTTGCTGACCTGTTTTTCTACCCAGACAGGTAGTTCCTCAACCAATTAAAGCTGGACATTACCAATATGACCATAAGTGTATTTATGAGATGAAAAAACCTAAAGATACAAATTAAATGTTTAAATAAAAATCCATTATTCGTGTTAACTGAACTCAGAAAGGTAACAGAGGGGCATGGATTGCATTTATGAACATTTAAAAAGATTATGCTATCGGAAGTTGTTTTTGCTGGGGCAAAATGTGCTGGGTCAGGGTCCAAAACTCTGTTTGGAAATATGCCTTTATTTACCTTCATCTTCATCGGTGAGACAAGACCTGCTGGGACTTATTGCCGGTGCTGACACCACTGGTTATAAACCTCAAGCTAGATGTTGGTCATGCTTCATAGTCCATAACATCCCATATTCATTTTAAGCAGAAATACCCAAGCTACTTGTTGTTAATTAAGTTATATGACTTGACAGTCACTTAATATGATTTGCAGAAAAGATATGTATTTGCCTTGGGCTGTTTTGTCAATATTGTATACTCGCACTGAGAGAGAATACTCTATATGCCTCTTGTCTGATTGAAATAAAGATTAGTTAGTCAGGTATGGATTGTTGTACTGCTTGTCAGAGCTGTTCCAGCTTTCATCACATGGATGTAATGAAGTGTATTTTCATGGGTGATTTTTAGGTTATACTTTGAATTAAATGGTAATTGTGTCTGTAAAAACAAGCATCAGTTTGTTCTGTTAGATATTTGTTTTGCTGCTAAGTTAATCAAATGAGGGTTCTTCAGTATGCAGAAGTACATATTTTTAAGTTATACATTGTAATGATCCTCTATCTAATGGGCAATCATTTGAACTTAAAACATTGAGATATTTTAGTAACTAAAACCAGGATAAAACAATATAGGGTTAGAATAAAACACAGATAGTAGCAATGTGTGGTTATGAGTAGACAATGCTTTGCAAGAAATATGATTTCAGTTTAAAAAAAATATTTATGATACGTTAATTTGACTTTACCCTGCCTGACCAGTAACTTACAGCCATTTACTAAAAATAAAGAAGTCCCGTTTCATCTACCATCAAGGATTTAGCAAGGAAAAATATGATATAAATTAATAATGAAATTAGTAAAGCTGCCATATTGTTGAAGTGCAGGCAGACCTGGCTGATGGAATACACTGACTAGACAATGTAGTAAATGTTTATGGCTGGCTGCTATAGTGAAGGCAGCTTTAAGTCTCTCTTTCTGTATGTTATTTCTGTATGTTTTTGTTAAAAAAAAGTTGCTGTGACACAAACATGGTCAATATAGCAACATACTGCCATTTGGTGGAGGGGAACCTTACACATATACCTTGGTAGAACCACCAATGACAGTCTACCATTAAGCTAAGGTTGTCCCTTCTGAATGTTTAAAGATATGAAATGCAACACTTCCAGGTCCAATCCTCCCACATAGTGAGGTGGCTCCTAGGCCCAGCATGTCTACCTTAGGCTGCCAGATACCTTCCACATTCCTGTGGGGTTGTGTGCACCAAGTCTCATACAGGGCTATCATGAGATTATCATAGATTATAGGACAAGATAGATATATGTTGGGATTGTCACCTACCTGGCTTATGTATAAACAAATGGGTGAATGTATGATAAAACTTGTCAAAGATTGTGACCACACAAAGCAGATAAAGTGTTCTCTTCACTGTAAAAGCATGCAATGGACACTTGAATCTATTGCATTTCCTTGAAGGTATAACATTTGTAGCCTTCAAGGCTTACTTGAAGGTATAACATGTGTAGCATTTGAGGCTTCCTTGAAGTTATTACATTCTAGCCATGTTTGCCTTACATTATTCACACCATGACTGTACTAAATTGGAAGATACCATGCTGATACAAAAATGTGTCTTTATTCACATAAAAGATTGATAAAAATACCAGTATAATATTATAAACAAAATGTAAAATAGAACAAAAATAAGTTGCAGTATATGTCAAGTAAACATTTGATGGTATTCTTTAGCATTAACAGTCGTTGGTATGATCACTTACATCATTATATTTAGGATGTGCCAGTTTATTGTGTGACCATAATATATTCAAGGTAAATACTTAACAGTGCTGGCACATAGAAACTGAGATGACAGTCAGCAAAAACAGCTCTCTTCAATGGGCCATTATGTTGGTTCTCTTTGTGACCATTATATTGGTATTGTTTGTGACAATCATATTGGTTCTGTGTGTGACCATTAAATTGGTTTCTATTTGTGACCATTATATTGGTTCTGTTTGTGACCATTATATTGGTTCTGTTTGTGACCATTATATTGGTTCTGTTTGTGACCATCAAATTGGTTCTGTGTGCGACCATTAAATTGGTTCTATTTGTGACCATTATATTGGTTCTGTTTGTGACCATTATATTGGTATTGTTTGTGACCATCATATTGGTTCTGTGTGTGACCATGAAATTGGTTTCTATTTGTGACCATTATATTGGTTCTGTTTGTGACCATTATATTGGTTCTGTTTGTGACCATTATATTGGTTCTGTTTGTGACCATCAAATTGGTTCTGTGTGCGACCATTAAATTGGTTCTATTTGTGACCATTATATTGGTTTTGCTTGTGACCATTATATTGGTTCTGTGTGTGACCATTATGTTGGTTCTGTTTGTGACCATTATATTGGTTCTGTGTGTGACCATATATATTGGTTCTGTGTGTGACAATATATATTGGTTCTGTTTGTGACCATTATATTGCTTCTGTTTGTGACCATTATATTGGTTCTCTTTATGACCATTATAGTGGTTCTGTTTGTAACCATTATGTTGGTTCTGTTTGTGATTACTTGGTCTTACTTTTACTTTTGATCTTTGATATGGATATATCCTTAGGCTGTGTTTATGATTTCTCAATCTTGGTTACGTGGACATGGACATACCTGAATGACTACTACACTGTTTCAGGAAGAGGAGTTATAACGTAATTATAATTAACTGATCCATGTCTATAGCACTGTTCCATGGCCAAGTCATAAGAGTAAGTAACCTGTCAACAGTCATTTTGAGGGTTCGACTGTTAGTATAGAAGCTTTGGCAGTGGGAAAACCTGCCAGATAAGCTGCATTATGATAGATTTCTACCCAGATAGTCTTTATTGATCTTCTACCCAGATATTCTTTATTGATCTTCTACCCAGATATCACTTAGGGATCTTAAACCCACATATTCTTTATTTGTTGTAACATTTGATTATAAATATTTACCATAATAAGGTTCTAAATTGTGATGAAAAACTGAGAAATTGCTCTTTGCATTAATTTCTTAAACATTAGTTCAGTATTAAATAATAGTTACTAAAGTGATATTATTGCAGATATAACTTCTTTTTTAAATAATCAACAATATATACTGTTAAATAAAGTCCTGGTAATAATATAATGGTCACAGTGGTTGACCTATAAACACTTCTAATCAGCCTCGCTTCAGGGTTAACACTTTAGCGACATGGTTAAAGCAGCTTACAAAATTGTGCAGTTATGGTAAGCAGTGGTTACTGTGGCTGGTTTATAGATGGGTGACCAAGGAGAGCTATGGCCTGTGTTACATTGGTAGCAGCGGTGGGATAGAGTCAACTGCCAGATTGGAGTTGCTTTCCCATGGAACTTCCCAGGCTCAGTCTTGGGACAAGACTTTTCTGAGGCGGAAGTAATGTTATGGTCACAGTGATAGACAGATTAGCACTTAAATCCAGCCTTGCTGCAAAGTTAACTTTTTAGCGAAGCAGTTACAGCAACTTACAAAGTTGTGCGGTTAAGCAACGGTTACTGTGGCTAGTGTAAGGATGGGTGACTGTTGGAGAGGGCCAGCCTGCATTACAATTAATACCTGCCTAATATTTATGGCCATTCAAAGAAATGGTATACATTGGGAGTTTTGTAAATGTTGATTTGAAATGGCTCACATACCTCTGCCAAAGTGATTTGATAATGTCACATTGCTTGTAAGATTGACATAGGACACATGTTAGAGGACATTTCTTCAGATGATAAAAGCCATATAGACAAGATTGACAGCATTCACTTTTGTTCAACAAATGTAACAAAAACTCTCTTGGACATTTTTGGATGTGGTTTGAACTGACCTTGAATAATAAATTGTGATTTCTCAGTGAAAATATTCATTTTTTTACCTTAATTTCAAGATTAATAAAGGAATTTAAAATTATATTTGGCTTTTGTGCTCTATCAGTAATAAGACCCTCATCAGGACAGTATAATGGAACAAATGTTATTATCAGAGATAATTTCTCCATTGCCCAGTATATGACTTTAAACGCTCCTGTTCTTTTTTAATCTGTTTTCAACAATTATTTAACTAGTGACTGACTTACACTGTTTTGAAGAAAGGAAAATCTAGCACAAAAATATATAGTAAACACATAAGACCGCAATACACTCATTGATAAGGCTTTGACAACTAGTGGAGATCCAGCTATATGTGTCTCCTGCTGTGAGATGGATAATGGGCACTATTTTCAGCCAAGGCTGTTATATTCAATTTGCAGTAAAGCAATATATTACATTATCTTTACATGTAGTTATTATTATTTTTGTCTCTTTTGTTAATAAATAGATTATGATATTGGTTAACATTATACCCAAGTTTGTTGAATATTCTAGCTAAGCTGGTGATGCATTTTTAACACAAAAACATACATGCTTTCACAATATTGACAGCACTACATGTTTGTATATAACTATCAGTTAAGAAACAATGTTTTTGTGTATTAAATAAGTCTTGGATGTTTGCTAAATCCAAACAAACAAGACACTAAATTGTTTCCTGTTTCAGAACCTTTAGGATTGAAACAGAAATAGAGATGAATACACATGCACAATGTCTAGGTGTGTGTATGTATTATAACATTTGTCCATTATACAAAACTCAAAATTAGGACCTTGCAAACTGAGATGGGCAAATATGATAACGTTTTTATTAAGAACTCTGTTACTTGCAGAAAGCTGAAGACTGAAATTGCTGGGTTGAGATGTAATGCTGTCCTGCGAGCAGGGGATGACCAGACGAAGATATGTCTGCGATGTCGGCAAGAGTTTGGCTTCCTGTTCAACCGAGGAGCTTTGTGCCCAACATGCAAGTACAAGGTGTGCAAGAACTGTCAAGAATACCTCTTCAATGGATCCTGGCTATGTGCACTCTGCTACAGACAGAGGTGGGTACACATCTTATATATCTCAAAGGCTTTATTATGGAGAAACTGTTCCAACTTTTGCTATCTCATTTTATTTCCATAGTTTTAATCCAAGTGATTACTTACAATGTTAATTATATAATTTGTGTTAACTCCTAGATTAATATGCACATTTAAAAACACTAGACAAGACTGTATGTGACACTCTACATATTCCAATCAATATGCCCCTACATTTATAAATAACAGATATAAAATGAGTGATCCCAATTCTGACTACTTTTGATGTTTAACTGCTCATGTAATATGCAAGGGAAATAACTTGAAAAATAATACCATCCAGTTTGGTGCAGTAAGGTCCCTTACTTTCAATCCCTGGAAAGCTTGTAAATACTTTCTTACACTGTTAGTACTTTAGGTCACATAACTCAGTATGATGTCGGGTTTAACGGTCCCTGTATATACTATCTTTTCTTTTTTCATTTTTGTTTTTCTAGTAAGCAAAAAGGAAAAGGTACAGAATGTTCTTTTTTGTTTGTCGACTTTAAAAACAAAAAACAGAAAAATATGTATTCCAAACCGTTTTCCCTTACATAAACATGTACCTTTAAAAAAGAACTGTAACTGTTTATTGTTTATCATTTCACAAAACAAAAAACAAGTGGCTCTGCGATCAGCAAGACAATTTCGCAACCAGAAACAGTACCAAATAATATCAACGCCAGTAAAGATGAATAACCTCACACTTATTTCTGGCCACAATTGAAACTTGTGTATCTTGTCTTGCTTGTTTCTTCTCTTGCGGGGACAAGCAATCGTAGTGCCACTCGTTTTACGTTTTGTGAAACAGTAAATGGTTAAAATTCTCCTTTTTTAATCTACATGTTCACATTAGGAAAACAGTTTGGAATACATATATTTCTGTTTGTTTTCAAATTGGATATATAAAAACAAAAAACAGAACATTGTGTACCTTTTCCATTTTTCTAACTAGAAAAACCAAAACGAAAAATGAAAAGATGATATATTCACGGACCTTTAACGTCAGAAGTTAAAAGTTAAAAGTTGCAATCTGCTAAACCCTTAGCTGATTATTAAATGGAATAAAAACAAATAATTTTAAAACTGATTAATTAAATGATGTCAGTTTGTAATTAATGCTGTTTGACATCTATTGTTTGTTTTAAATATATAGTGCTATTGATTACATTCACATTTTTATTTGACATTTATAGCTATGTGCCAGTTGCAGGGGTATATATGAGTAAGAAATGATAACTGCACAGGAGGCTGTCAACTAAACTGTTGAGAGCCTATATGAGCATGGACTTATAAATGTCTCTTTATTATCCCATTGTGACTTAATTACAGGCTTAAATTATTCATTAAACATCCAATATTTTTCCCTTGGTAACAAACATTAATAGTAGATCTGTTTGTATATTGATTGACAACAAATTATGGGAAATGTAATGCAATATTAGTCAAACTGATACCAATAAGAATGTTTATAGTATTTATTCTGGTGATTAGATAATGTAACTCTGAAGCTTAAAATGGTCAAGTATGGGCAAATTGTGATAATGGAAGCTATTGGGGCAAAGGTAGGCAAAGTTTGACTAGTAGCTTTCTAATCAAGATATGCACTGTATCTGGAGCTGTCTGATTAAGATGATCAACGTATCTGGGAGCTGTCTGATTAAAATGTGCACTGTATCTGGAGCTGTCTGACCAAGATGTGCACTGTAGCTAGGAGCTGTCTGACCCAGATGTGCACTGTAGCTAGGAGCTGTCTGATTAAAATGTGCACTGTAGCTAGGAGCTGTCTCATTAAGATGTGCATTGTAGCTAGGAGCTGTCTGATTAAAATGTGCACTGTAGCTAGGAGCTGTCTGATCAAGATGTGCACTGTATCTGGAGCTGTCTGATTAAGATGTGCATTGTAGCTAGGAGCTGTCTGATTAAAATGTGCACTGTAGCTAGGAGCTGTCTGATTAAGATGTGCATTGTAGCTAGGAGCTGTCTGATTAATATGATCAATGTATCAGGAAGCTGTCTGATCAAGAAGTGCATTGTAGCTAGGAGCTGTCTGATTAATATGATCAATGTATCAGGAAGCTGTCTGATCAAGATGTGCACTGTATCTGGAGCTGTCTGATCAAGATGTGCACTGTAGCTAGGAGCTGTCTGATTAAGATGTGCACTGTATCTAGAGCTGGCTGATTAAGATGTGCACTGTAGCTAGGAGCTGTCTGATTAAGATGTGCACTGTATCTGGAGCTGGCTGATCAAGATGTGCACTGTATCTAGAGCTGTCTGATCAAGATGTGCACTGTAGCTAGGAGCTGTCTGATTAAGATGTGCACTGTATCTAGTGCTGTCTGATTAAGATGTGCACTGTATCGAGAGATGTCTGACCAAGATGTGCACTGTATCTAGAGCTGTCTGATCAAGATGTGCACTGTAGCTAGCAGATGTCTGATCAATGTGTGCACTGTATCTAGAGCTGTCTGATCAAGATGTGCACTGTATCTAGAGCTGTCTGATCAATATGTGCACTGTATCTGGAGCTGTCTGATCAAGATGTGCACTGTATCTAGAGCTGTCAGATCAAGATGTGCATTGTAGCTAGGAGCTGTCTGATTAATATGATCAATGTATCAGGAAGCTGTCTGATCAAGAAGTGCATTGTAGCTAGGAGCTGTCTGATTAATATGATCAATGTATCAGGAAGCTGTCTGATCAAGAAGTGCATTGTAGCTAGGAGCTGTCTGATTAATATGATCAATGTATCAGGAAGCTGTCGGATTATGATGTGCACTATTGTAAGTAGCTGTCTGATTAAGATGTGAACTGTAACAAGGATCTATCTGACCAATATGTGCACTGTAGCTGGGGGCCAACTGATGGAGATGTGCCCTTTGGGAAGCAGCTGTCTGATCAAGATGTGCACTGTATCTAGAGCTGTCTGATCAAGATGTGCACTGTATCTAGAGTTGTCTGATCTGCTCAAGATGTGCACTGTATCTGGGAGCTGTCAGATCAAGATGTGCACTGTATCTAGAGCTGTCTGATCAATATGTGCACTGTATCTAGAGCTGTCTGATCTAGATGTGCACTATATCTGGAGCTGTCAGATCAAGATATGCACTGTATCTAGAGCTGTCAGATCAAGATATGCACTGTATCTAGAGCTGTCTGATCAAGATGTGCACTGTATCTAGAGCTGTCTGATCAAGATGTGCACTGTATCTTAAGCTGTCTGATCAAGATGTGCACTGTATCTAGAGCTGTCAGATCAAGATGTGCACTGTATCTAGAGCTGTCAGATCAAGATGTGCACTATATCTAGAGCTGTCTGATCAAGATGTGCACTGTATCTAGAGCTGTCAGATCAAGATGTGCACTGTATCTATAGCTGTCAGATCAAGATGTGCACTATATCTAGAGCTGTCAGATCAAGATGTGCACTGTATATGGAGCTGTCTGATCAAGATGTTCACTGTATCAGGGGCTGTCTGATCTAGATGGGCACTGTATCTAGAGCTGTCTGATCAAGATGTGCACCGTATCTAGAGCTGTCTGATCAAGATGTGCACTGTATCTAGAGCTGTCTGATCAAGATGTGCACTGTATCTAGAGCTGTCTGATCAAGATGTGCACTGTATCTAGAGCTGTCTGATCAAGATGTGCACTGTATCTAGAGCTGTCTGATCAAGATGTGCACTGTATATGGAGCTGTCTGATCAAGATGTGCACTGTATCTTGAGCTGTCTGATCAAGATGTGCACTGTATCTAGAGCTGTCTGATCAAGATGTGCACTGTATCTAGAGCTGTCTGATCAAGATGTGCACTGTATCTGGAGCTGTCTGATCAAGATGGGCACTGTATCTGGGAGCTGTCTGATCAAGATGTGCACTGTATCTAGAGCTGTCTGATCAAGATGTGCACTGTATCTAGAGCTGTCTGATCAAGATGTGCACTGTATCTAAAGCTGTCTGATCAAGATGTGCACTGTATTTAGAGCTTTCTGATCAAGATGTGCACTGTATCTAGAGCTGTCTGATCAAGATGTGCACTGTATCTAGAGCTGTCTGATCAAGATGTGCACTGTATATGGAGCTGTCTGATCAAGATGTGCACTGTATCTAGAGCTGTCTGATCAAGATGTGCACTGTATATGGAGCTGTCTGATCAAGATGTGCACTGTATCTAGAGTTGTCTGATCAAGATGTGCACTGTATCTAGAGCTGTCAGATCAAGATGTGCAGTGTATCTAGTGCTGTCTGATCAAGATGTGCACTGTATCTTGAGTTGTCTGATCAAGATGTGCACTGTATCTGGGAGCTGTCAGATCAAGATGTGCACTGTATCTAGAGCTGTCTGATTAAGATGTGCACTGTATCTAGAGCTGTCTGATCAAGATGTGCACTGTATCTAGAGCTGTCAGATCAAGATGAGCACTGTATCTGGAGCTGTCTGATCAAGATATGCACTGTATCTGGAGCTGTCTGATCAAGATGTGCACTATATCTGGAGCTGTCAGATCAAGATGTGCACTGTATCTGGGAGCTGTCTGATCAAGATGTGCACTGTATCTAGAGCTGTCTGATCAAGATGTGCACTGTATCTAGAGCTGTCTGATCAAGATGTGCACTGTATCTAGAGCTGTCAGATCAAGATGTGCACTGTATCTGGGAGCTGTCTGATCAAGATGTGCACTATATCTGGAGCTGTCTGATCAAGATGTGCACTATATCTAGAGCTGTCTGATCAAGATGTGCACTGTATCTGGAGCTGTCTGATCAATATGTGCACTGTATCTAGAGCTGTCTGATCAAGATGTGCACTGTATCTAGTGCTGTCACATCAAGATGTTCACTATATCTAGAGCTGTCAGATCAAGATGTGCACTGTATCTAGTGCTGTCAGATCAAGATGTTCACTATATCTAGAGCTGTCAGATCAAGATGTGCACTGTATCTGGAGCTGTCTGATCAAGATGTGCACTGTATCTAGGGCTGTCTTATCAAGATGTGCACTGTATCTAGAGCTGTCTGATCAAGATGTGCACTGTATCTAGAGCTGTCTGATCAAGATGTGCACTATATCTGGAGCTGTCTGATCAAGATGTGCACTGTATCTAGAGCTGTCTGATCAAGATGTGCACTGTATTTAGAGCTGTCAGATCAAGATGTTCACTGTATCTAGTGCTGTCAGATCAAGATGTGCACTGTATTTAGAGCTGTCAGATCAAGATGTGCACTGTATCTAGTGCTGTCAGATCAAGATGTGCACTGTATTTAGAGCTGTCAGATCAAGATGTGCACTGTATCTAGTGCTGTCAGATCAAGATGTGCACTGTATTTAGAGCTGTCAGATCAAGATGTGCACTGTATCTAGAGCTGTCTGATCTATATGTGCACTGTATCTGGAACTGTCTGATCAAGATGTGCACTGTATCTAGAGCTGTCTGATCAAGATGTTCACTATATCTAGAGCTGTCAGATCAAGATGTTCACTGTATCTGGGGCTGTCTGATCAAGATGTGCACTGTATCTAGAGCTGTCTGATCAATATGTGCACTGTATCTGGAGCTGTCTGATCAAGATGTGCACTGTATCTAGAGCTGTCTGATCAATATGTGCACTGTATCTAAAGCTGTCTGATCAAGATGTGCACTGTATCTAGAGCTGTCTGATCAATATGTTCACTGTATCTGGGAGCTGTCAGATCAAGATGTTCACTGTATCTAGAGCTGTCTGATCGAGATGTGCACTGTATCTAGAGCTGACTGATCAAGATGTGCACTGTATCTAGAGCTGTCTGATTAAGATGTGCACTGTATCTGGGGCTGTCTGATCAAGATGTGCACTGTATCTAGAGCTGTCTTATCAAGATGTGCACTGTATCTAGAGCTGTCTGATCAATATGTGCACTGTATCTAGAGCTGTCTGATCAAGATGTGCACTGTATCTAGAGCTGTCTGATCAATATGTGCACTGTATCTAGAGCTGTCTAATCAATATGTGCACTGTATCTAGAGCTGTCTGATCAATATGTTCACTGTATCTGGGAGCTGTCTGATCAAGATGTGCACTGTATCTGGGAGCTGTCTGATCAAGATGTGCACTGTATCTGGGAGCTGTCTGATCAAGATGTGCACTATATCTAGAGCTGTCTGATCAAGATGTGCACTGTATCTGGAGCTGTCTGATCAAGATGTGCATTGTATCTGGAGCTGTCTGATCAATATGTGCACTGTATCTAGAGCTGTCTGATCAAGATGTGCACTGTATCTGGGGCTGTCTGATCAAGATGTGCACTGTATCTAGAGCTGTCTGATCAATATGTGCACTGTATTTAGAGCTGTCAGATCAAGATGTGCACTGTATCAAGAGCTGTCTGATCAAGATGTGCACTGTATCTAGAGCTGTCTGATCAAGATGTACACTGTATTTAGAGCTGTCAGATCAAGATGTGCACTGTATATGGAGCTGTCTGATCAATATGTGCACTGTATCTAGAGCTGTCTGATCAAGATGTGCACTGTATCTGGAGCTGTCTGATCAAGATGTGCACTGTATCTAGAGCTGTCTGATCAAGATGTGCACTGTATCTAGAGCTGTCAGATCAAGATGTGCACTGTATCTAGAGCTGTCAGATCAAGATGTGCACTGTATCTAGAGCTGTCTGATCAAGATGTGCACTGTATCTAGAGCTGTCTGATCAAGATGTGCACTGTATCTAGAGCTGTCAGATCAAGATGTGCACTGTATCTAGAGCTGTCAGATCAAGATGTGCACTGTATCTAGAGCTGTCTGATCAAGATGTGCACTGTATGTGGAGCTGTCTGATCAAGATGTGCACTGTATCTTAAGCTGTCTGATCAAGATGTGCACTGTATCTAGAGCTGTCTGATCAAGATGTGCACTGTATCTAGAGCTGTCAGATTAAGATGTGCACTGTATCTGGAGCTGTCTGATCAAGATGTGCACTGTATCTAGAGCTGTCTGATCAAGATGTGCACTGCATCTGGAGCTGTCTGATCAAGATGTGCACTGTATCTAGAGCTGTCTGATCAAGATGTGCACTGTATCTAGAGCTGTCAGATCAAGATGTGCACTGTATCTAGAGCTGTCTGATCAAGATGTGCACTGTATGTGGAGCTGTCTGATCAAGATGTGCACTGTATCTTAAGCTGTCTGATCAAGATGTGCACTGTATCTAGAGCTGTCTGATCAAGATGTGCACTGTATCTAGAGCTGTCAGATTAAGATGTGCACTGTATCTAGTGCTGTCAGATCAAGATGTGCACTGTATCTAGAGCTGTCAGATCAAGATGTGCACTGTATCTAGAGCTGTCTGATCAAGATGTGCACTGTATCTTGAGTTGTCTGATCAAGATGTGCACTGTATCTAGAGCTGTCAGTTCAAAATGTGCAATGTATCTGGAGCTGTCAGATCAAAATGTGCACAGTTTGCTGCCAATAGCTGTCCATTAATATTTCTTATCATTTGTTTGTACTTTTAATGTAAAACTTAAAGAGTTTTTAAATTTCATTCAGGTGGAAGAGTGAAATCAGAAAAGTAAAATATTGAACAATCATATATAATTAAACCAACATTATGCTTGATTGATATAATAATGACTGACAACAGTAATTTTTTAAAAATAATTTGTGCATACCATTTTACACTATATGTCATTAAATATATATTATGTTACAATTTACATATTCGAGGCAAGTCTGAAAATCAATTAAAATATTGGATTTTTTTAATAATTGCAATTAATTTGAATTTGTTTACCCTTGGATTTCCATTATTTACTCTGTAAATACATTAAAATCCCATTGATAATGGTAATTTTTGCAAGAGCTATTGATTTTGTCGTCTCTGCAGCTGGGTGAATTGAATGCTTAGAATATTATTATTCTAGTTATTGTTATCAAATTATGCAGTTGCCAACAGCTTTTGAAACAAATAACTCCAGTAAAGTCTAATGGGGATAAACTAAATAAATACAATTTTCCCAATGGGCCATAAAGCTATTCAGATATGGGTGATCTGTCAAGTCATAATTATAAATAATATTGTTTTTGGAGCAGTTATCTTCCATTTTATTGTCTCTTGCTTAGCAAAGAATAGGAAATAATTATTTTAAGAAAACTGATGTGTATTTGCAATATTTAGGAACAAATCTGTCTTTGGGGATCTCTGGGGTCCGAATATTGTGATGTGTGTACATATGTAATGGAATAGGGGCTGTAGGTGCCACAACTGGCCCACATTTGTTTGACATATTGTGGCCAGGTGGCTTTTTAGATTCATTTCTAATAAAAGACATACACTGGGTGTGACTGGGTGAGGTATGCCAATCGTTATGGCTGGGTGATATATCATTTCACTGTTTCTGACCAGGTGAGGTATCATGTCACTGGGTGTGACAGTGTGAGGTATCATGCCACTTGGTTGTATCAGGTGAGGTATCATGCCACTAGGTGTGACAGAGTGAGGTATCATGCCACTGGGTGTGACAGAGTGAGGTATCATGCCACTAGGTGTGACAGAGTGAGGTATCATGCCACTGGGTGTGACAGAGTGAGGTATCATGCCACTAGGTGTGACAGAGTGAGGTATCATGCCACTGGGTGTGACAGAGTGAAGTATCATGCCACTGGGTGTGACAGAGTGAGGTATCATGCCACTAGGTGTGACAGAGTAAGGTATCATGCCACTAGGTGTGACAGAGTGAGGTATCATGCCACTGGGTGTAACAGAGTGAAGTATCATGCCACTAGGTGTGACAGAGTGAGGTATAATGCACTGGGTGTGACAGAATGAGGTATCATGCCACTGTGTTTGGTCAGTAGAGGTATCATGCCACTGTGTTTGGTCAATTGAGGTATCATGCCACTGTGTTTGGTCAGTCGAGGTATCATGCTGTTCATAC
Source organism: Sinonovacula constricta (assembly GCA_007844125.1). NCBI lineage: Eukaryota > Metazoa > Mollusca > Bivalvia > Cardiida > Solecurtidae > Sinonovacula > Sinonovacula constricta. The sequence continues at coordinate 4,965,019 of CM017556.1, forward strand.
AAATTTGCATTCCTTGGTCTTCCACAGTCTTGTGATTCCTTCTACTGTCAAACTTTAACAACTCGATTTTGAGGGGACCACCATAAATACATTGATGATTGTCTGTGGCATGAGTTATGAAATTTAAAGATTTTTGGTCATTTTTCGATTTGTGATTTCAAACAATAATATGGATAACTGGTTAAAATGTATTTTACAAAAATCGATTTATATTTTTTATTAATTAAAACATTCAGCAACGTGTATAACATTATATGGCATATTTAACTCTTAAAATGTGACTGAAATAACATTGAAACACTGAAATCAATACACGTGCATGTTTGCACATACCTGTACATCCAAACAAAGTTCCATGGAAAAATGCTTAAGATGACCAGTAATAAAAGCACAGTAATGAAACTCATGTGAAAAGTATGTTGGTCAGTTAATCTTTCCACACATTTGGCAGAGAAGTCTGTCTTCAATCAATTTCAATATGTTGAATGAATAATTATACAAGTGATCGGTGGGGTTTATAAATGTAATTCCTAACCAACATTTATTACTCAAGAAAGCGGGTACAAAGTGCTTCCTCGTTTTCTTCTGGCAGTTACCCACATCTTATGAATGCAGCAAGACATTGCCTTAATTGGCTTTTCTCTCTTATCGCACCATGCATCTCTGATCAAGCCTATTAGGGCCCACAATTACCTTACTTGAGTTTTTCACACATTTCACTGATTTTATGAATAGAGAGTCTGGACCATAAAGTAAGATCAAGTAATGAAATTTTAATAACTTATGAACATCTACATATCAGCAAAAAATTACATTAAATATATAGAAATATAAGTTAGGACCACTAGTTCAAATTTTATCCAATGCCGAGATTATGAGGTATCTCTGTACCCGATACTTAGCTGTCCATCAGTATTTGGGGCTTGATCAGTATGGTTTATTAGTATTTTTATCCTCCACAATAAATTAAATATCCAATTTTGGCAATCATTTTAACATAATATTTGCATTCCATCACTTCCATCCCAGTGTGACGTTAAAGGCCAGCATGGCTGTTGTCAAGGAGGAGGCTTCTATCTAGTTTACAGTGGTTCTGTCATCCTACTCAAGTGCTTAGTCCTTCGGCCGAAACTGTATGTTTGACAAGATTCATAGCATATAGAAAATGTGATTTAAATGTTTAATGACCTAGACATTTTTTGGAAGTATTTTCTTAATTTTTATTGAGTCATCGTATGATCCATTTGTATTTTCAGGCAACTGAAATGGCTGTCAGGAGAATGGGCGACATTCCAGCAAAACCCTCTCAGAAAGTGGGCATCAGGTTCGGACATATTGCGGGCCTCAATGAGTCTAAGTAAGTGGACATCAGGTTCAGACATATTGCGGGCCTCAATGAGTCTAAGTAAGTGGGCGTCAGGTTCAGACATATTGTGGGCCTCAATGAGTCTAAGTAAGTGGGCGTCAGGTTCAGACATATTGTGGGCCTCAATGAGTCTAAGTAAGTGGGCGTCAGGTTCAGACATTTTGCAGGCCTCAATGAGTCTAAGTAAGTGGACATCAGGTTCAGACATATTGCAGGCCTCAATGAGTCTAAGTAAGTGGGCGTCAGGTTCAGACATATTGCAGGCCTCAATGAGTCTAAGTAAGTGGGCGTCAGGTTCAGACATATTGTGGGCCTCAATGAGTCTAAGTAAGTGGGCGTCAGGTTCAGACATATTGCAGGCCTCAATGAGTCTAAGTAAGTGGACATCAGGTTCAGACATATTGCGGGCCTCAATGAGTTTAAGTAAGTGGACATCAGGTTCAGACATATTGTGGGCCTCAATGAGTCTAAGTAAGTGGACATCAGGTTCAGACATATTGCAGGCCTCAATGAGTCTAAGTAAGTGGGCATCAGGTTCAGACATTTTGCGGGCCTCAATGAGTCTAAGTAAGTGGACATCAGGTTCAGACATATTGCGGGCCTCAATGAGTTTAAGTAAGTGGGCATCAGGTTCAGACATATTGCAGGCCTCAATGAGTTTAAGTAAGTGGGCATCAGGTTCAGACATATTGCAGGCCTCAATGAGTCTAAGTAAGTGGGCATCAGGTTCAGACATTTTGCGGGCCTCAATGAGTCTAAGTAAGTGGACATCAGGTTCAGACATTTTGCGGACCTCAATGAGTCTAAGTAAGTGGGTGTCAGGTTCAGACATTTTGCGGGCCTCAATGAGTCTAAGTAAGTGGGCATCAGGTTCAGACATTTTGCGGGCCTCAATGAGTCTAAGTAAGTGGGTGTCAGGTTCAGACATTTTGCGGGCCTCAATGAGTCTAAGTAAGTGAGTGTCAGGTTCAGACATTTTGCGGGCCTCAATGAGTCTAAGTAAGTGGGCATCAGGTTCAGACATATTGCAGGCCTCAATGAGTCTAAGTAAGTGGGCATCAGGTTCAGACATTTTGCGGGCCTCAATGAGTCTAAGTAAGTGGGTGTCAGGTTCAGACGTATTGCGGGCCTCAATGAATCTATAAGTTGTCAAAGTTAAGTGTTGGATTAAGTTTTTATGTTGTCTTGTATGTTGTTTTGATTTTTAATTAAAACATATATAAAAAGAGCATGTATAACAGTGTTTCATTATTTGCTGTATGTATTTTCATAAAAACTTTGGAGAACAAATCAGTATGCTGAATGAATACAATCAAGCAGTTGTAATAGACTGAGGGGCAAGTTTGTCTTGACAAAATGAAAAAGAAATAATCTGAGAACATTATCTTCTTGTGACATTTTAAGGTGTAAGGTATTGCATAAAAACTAAAACTCTGAGTCTCATTGAATAACATGTTTTTACACTTCTCCAGCACTTGAGGAAAGTAGTGCATATATACACACAGCTGTCATCATATACACAAATTGTGTTATGCATTCCTTGTATATTTAATGTGTTAAGCATGGAATAGTTAAATATTAAGGGGATTGTAATTTAATAGACATAAGGCTTTTCAAAGAAATATTCATAGAAGAATACATCAGCTCAGACTGCAATGAAGTGAGATGTGATATAAACCCAGTATAGAAAGATCATTGCTCTCACTAAAATGTGTTAATGTGTCATAAACCCATGGGTTAGTATCTAAACTCCAATATTTATTTTGGTTTTACAAAAATTATTTATTCTTGAAATGCAAACTAAACTTGCCACATTCAAACTGCTTTATAACAGGAATTTGTTTGATGTGTACAAAGAAAATGTTTTCAAAACTATTCCTGACATTTGATGATAAGAACTTCAATTTAGAATGTTAGAGAGAAAAAAATAGGACACATTCTTCCAATTATCAAATTTATAATGGAAGACACAGCTTGGCTTATCAATCATTTGGTTTCATTTATTTGTTAAGAAATATTGTTGCTTCATTACCAGGGAACTCCTGCTGTTTCTGCTTATAATAACTGGGATATTCTAGTGGAGCCTTATCAGTTTATCAGAGGGTTTTACAGTAATTTTTTCAGTTTGTTATTGAAGTGTTACATGGTTGACGAGTATAAAGAGTGAAAAGGCAATTTATAATAAATGTTACAGTGGACATTTATCGGAATCAAACTTTTGATTGGTAACAAATCTGCCTGTTTTTATGCAAAAGGTTACTGTTAATTTTAAATGGATGCCTAGAGACAGAGTAATATACAAGTATAGATAAATTTATACATCAAAAATAAATCAGACTAAAACAGAAGATATAATACTGTGTGTTGCTTTGTTTGTTTTTACATATGTCAAATGTATACCAAGATAAACTAATTGATGTAATTTTGTATCTGGCATCAAAGATATATGTCAGCCAAAAGACAATATTTCAAGGTTGGGAAGATCTGCATATGGAGGAATGTATATCATGTGTATATATTAGTCATACATGATACAATTATTGGCTCAGTAATGATGTAATTATTTAAATGCATTTGAAGTGTAGATCTTGTGGTTCTATGTGTCATGCAAGGAGGCTAAACTGTGGCCAAGTTGCTAAATCAGTCAGAGAAGAACCCTTCACTATAATAATAAAATGGTCCAAATCTTTGAACAATTACTGATCGGAGAAATATGATCAGTTTAGAATCTTATGATGCAGGTATAATTGGATCCCAAAACACCACAGTTATCACTATGAGGAATATTGATTGATGATCCCAGCCTTTAAAATGCTAAAATTAATTTGTGGAGTTTTGTCAACCCAGATAATTTAGAGAGTAAAATTGTTTCAGGCATTGCATAATTTCTCGTGAGACTTACTGAACTGACACTGGGGTTTGTAAAATAAATATAGAAATGATTATGAGAAATCCACCCCATCACCATTCACCTTTGTCTGAAGCTGTGAAATGTTGTCAATAAATTTGGAACTTTTGGCTCTACTGATTTGTTTATCATTTGTTAAACATTTTTGCACTGGCAACAGAATATTGGTATAGTAAATTTCGACACATGATTGATTGCATTACGTATTGTGCTTTTGACCTGAGTGCCTTGTTTCTCAATATAGAAGTGTCAAATAATGCGTTTGAGTATTTCTGCCTTATATTTATAGCCAAGACAAGTTATATATGGCAGAATTAAACAGTTTTTGTATTCACCTCTGTGAGATATGTTGCTTCCTGTGATGTTTTACCATGTTACATTGCCTATTTCCCCTACAAGGCATCCAATAGTATTGATTGATAGAATCAGCCAATCAGACAATATTTCTTATAACACTAGCAGCATTAGCCAATCAGAAACCTCCTCTCAAACCCACTTCAGACTACTATAACTCCTTATACTGTCAGCTGAAGCATGCCTGATCCAGGCTGATTGAATAGATTCCTCTGTTAGTTTGATGACTATTTGTTGTTCCAATCATTATTTTTGTATTTGTTGATAATGTACCTGGCAGAACTTTTATATCATAAACAAAATCCTCCTTGGTGTATCTGTAGAAACAATTATTGTAGGTATTAAAAAGGGAATTTAACTATTTAATCAAAACTGTCACATCAGTAAACCAACCAATTAGAATAAGTGTTGCATAATTGTGGATTATTTAAACCATTTGCATCATCCTAAGACTATAACAACATATAAGGGCACTCTCAGTTGACAATGGGATGTCTCTGCATCATGAACACTTGAGGTTTGGCACTAACAGCAAGTCTGTCTTATAATAAGACTGTCGATTTTCACAGAGCTTAAATGTAGTGGAAGGCTTTATTGGGGAAAAAAGTCACTGATTGGATTTGTCTTTAGTTCCTCAGAGTTTACTGCTTGTCGAGCTTGTGGTGAGTTTGTATTTGTTGGGGAGTAGGGACAACAGGAAATAGTGCTGTGAGAATTTAAGGTGAACATGGAAACTTTTGCGATATAGTGAGGTATAGGATCTTAGTTCCAGAAACGAGAGGTAAATCTGATTTGCTATATCCCTTTTTTCTCAATCAGACTTTAGATGGTGGGTTTTTCTTAGAACTATGACATTGAGACAAGTCTTATAACTGCTAACTATACAAGAGTTGGAGAGGAATTGAAGGACTAGAATCAAATACAACACTTAGATAAAGCTTGGTAGGTCCCTATTGATTTTGTTTCAAACAGGTTTCAGAAGCATTCATGTGGGAAATATAGGCATTTAAGAGCCATGATTATTCATAATTGGATCACTAATTGACTCATCAATCCAGGATAATTGATGTGAGAAGATACAACAACAAGTCTGTTTTAGTGCCAGTAGCTGTTTAGGTAAGTACAGGAACAGATGCTTATCTATCAATGTTAATTAGTTTGGTATTTATCTTACTGTTTATAGATAAATAAATACTATTTATACATTGCAACACTCTCATTCAGTAACAGATAAAAAGGTTTAGGGAAGGATAGCATGTGTTTAAATCAGTTCTGGCCTAATGCATATTCTTGGTTCAGGTCATTTGATTTTATTAATACTTTAATAGTATGAGTGTAAAAACTATGCAAATCTTAAAGTGATTTTCAACATATCTAATATTTTTGCACACTAAAGGGCGTATTTCTGCCCTTGGTAAATGTCAGATATGTATTACAAACTTGAATGTTTCTATTTGATCTCTGGTGGTTGAGACCTTGTTATGCTCCACTGTTTACTGTTGAACTATAATCCCAGATAATGTTAATAAAAATTAAAAAATACTTTAACAATATGTGGTGGAATTCATCTGCTGACTAAGTGTAGCACTAGCACTTAGTAATGAATAATTGGTGCTCTTTAGGTAATCTCATTCACTATTGATGTAGATACATCATTATATAAATAGAAATAAGTATGGCTATATGACAGCTTAGTAAGCATTAGCATATTTCAAAAGAAGTCCTAAGATAACAAAATGGTTTACCATAATAATTCACAATTAAGTATAGGACAATTGCCCACTGGTCCTTGGTGTAAACCTAGGTAAATGATCAAAGACCTTTGATAATAACATTCCAGGTAAACATTGCATTTAATATTCAGGTGTTTATTCAAGCTGGCATAATATATAGTAAGCCACTCATGTTTCTCAAATCGTCAAGATTGCTCTCCAGTTCTGAGTAATTGATTGCTTTTAATAATACTAAAAATTACATGACTGCCTTTTAACACCTTAATGTCTGCGTGTTTGGCTTGGGGTTTGACTGCCATTCAACACCTTACTATGTGCATGACATTGGGGTGTTTGGCTTGGGGTTTGACTGCCATTCAACACCTTACTATGTGCATGACATTGGGGTGTTTGGCTTGGGGTTTGACTGCCATTCAACACCTTACTATGTGCATGACATTATGGTGTGTGGCTTGGGGTTTGACTGCCATTCAGCACCTTACTATGTGCATGACATAAGGGTGTGTGGCTTGGGGTTTGACTGCCATTCAGCACTTTAATGAGTGTGTGTGACATTGGGGTGTGTGGCTGTAAGTATGACTGCCATTCAGCACTTTAATCAGTGTGTGTGACATTGGGGTGTGTGGCTGTGGGTATGACTGCCATTCAGCACTTTAATGAGTGTGTGTGACATTGGGGTGTGTGGCTGTGGGTATGACTGCCATTCAGCACTTTAATGAGTGTGTGTGACATTGGGGTGTGTGGCTGGGGATTTGACTGCCATTCAGCACTTTAATGAGTGTGTGTGACATTGGGGTGTGTGGCTGGGGGTATGACTGCCATTCAGCACTTTAATGAGTGTGTGTGACATTGGGGTGTGTGGCTGTGGGTATAACTGCCATTCAGCACTTTAATGAGTGTGTGTGACATTGGGGTGTATGGCTGTGGGTATGACTGCCATTCAGCACTTTAATGAGTGTGTGTGACATTGGGGTGTGTGGCTGGGGGTTTGACTGCCATTCAGCACCTTTATGAGTGTGTGTGACATTGGGGTGTGTGGCTGGGGGTTTGACTGCCATTCAGCACCTTTATGAGTGTGTGTGACATTGGGGTGTGTGGCTGGGGGTTTGACTGCCATTCAGCACCTTTATGAGTGTGTGTGACATTGGGGTGTGTGGCTGTGGGTATGACTGCCATTCAGCACTTTAATGAGTGTGTGTGACATTGGGGTGTGTGGCTGGGGGTTTGACTGCCATTCAGCACCTTTATGAGTGTGTGTGACATTGGGGTGTGTGGCTGGGGGTATGACTGCCATTCAGCACCTTAATGAGTGTGTGTGACATTGGGGTGTGTGGCTAGGGGTTTGACTGCCATTCAACAGTATGTGTGTGTCATTGGGGTGTTTGGCTGGGGGTTTGATTGCCATTCGACGGTGTGTGTGGGACATTGGATTGTTTGCCTGGAGGGTTTGTCTGCCATTCAGCACCTTATTGAGTGTGTGTGACATTGGGGTGTTTGGCTGTGGGTTTAACTGCAATTTGACACCTTACTATGTGTGTGTCATTGAAGTGTGTAGCTTGGGGTTACTGCCGTTAGACGGTGTGTATAACATTAAAGTGTTTGGCTGGGGGTTTGACTGCCATTCAACAGTGTGTGTGTGACATTGGGGTGTTTGGCTGAGGGTTTGACTGCCATTCAGCACCTTTATGAGTGTGTGTGACATTGGGGTGTGTGGCTTGGGGTTACTGCCATTAGACGGTGTGTATGACATTGGAGAGTTTGGCTGGGGGTTTGACTGCCATTCAACAGTGTGTGTGTGACATTGGGGTGTTTGGCTGAGGGTTTGACTGCCATTCAGCACCTTAATGAGTGTGTGTGACCTTGGGGTGTTTGGTTGGGGTTTGACTGCCATTCAACAGTGTGTGTGTGTCATTGGGGTGTTTGGCTGGGGGTTTGACTGCCATTCGACGGTATGTGTGTGGCATTGGAATGTTTGCCTGGAGGATTGACTGCCATTCAGCACCCTAATGAGTGTGTGTGACATTGGGGTGTTCGGTTTGGGGTTTGGCTGCCATTCAACAATGTGTGTCTGTTATATTTGGGTGTTTAGCTGGGGGGTTTCAAGTTTACCTGCTTTGCTGCTGTAGTTCTACTCAGATATTTGGCTGGGTCATCTTCCACAAAAACAGCTAGACATGACTATAATAATCAAAATGTATCACTTAGATTTTTTTTTAAATCATATGGGTAAAATTTATTTTTAGGTTGAATTCCAGATGAAATTTTTCAGAAGGCCGATGAATGTCCATATATTAGAGATACAACCATTTAACTAAATAATATTAATTTAAGGTTATAATAATATAAAGAGCCATTTTTAGTTTAGAAAATATCTTCAGCTTCACTAAACAACATGAGTCTAACAAGCATACACGAGTTGTAAATACTGTATGCAGGCCATGGAACAGTGTCAGAATAGTCTAAGCTTTATTTTAATCAGCTAGAAGGTCTCTTCATTTGAAGTTCCCATCGCCACTGATTTCTGTTTTGACATTGCACAGTAACAATAATGACCATTGAAGTGACAGCCAGCTTTAACAGGTGGAGAAAGACTTTCAAGTTTTAAAAGAACAACAAACATAGCACCTGTCTGCTGACAGAGAGCCTCCTATGAAGGTTTTGGGCTTGCATGGGCTTGAACAAGCACGGTGAAAGGAAAGTTGGGGCCTCTAACTACTCAGCCAAGGATCTTCCATCCAGTGCTCATTTTGCCTTGCTGTGTCTGTTTATTGTTCATGTGTTCATGTTTGTGTGTGTGTCAGTCAATATCAACATATGCCTTTCTCCCATGCACTCTGTATTCCCTCACTACTGGAGTTTTATAGGAAATTTTGTTGTTAGCTCGGTAATTGCGTAATTAACTGGGTTTTCCTTCAGAAAAAGCTGATTATTGAATTGGTGGGAGTAGATGAGTGTAAGGGTGGTGATTAGATATTTTCTTAGAAATAATCTGACTTTAGGGAAAAGAAAGCTATGTGGTTACCTTAAGAGAATGTGAATCCTAATTATGAAGTCTAAATCAAGGAGAAAACTGTGTATATGAATTTATGGTTATGAGAGATCCACTTTACAGTATAGTTGATAGACAAGCTCTGCGCTACTTCACTATTTCAGAGATACTTAAATTTTGGGATTATTGCTCAGAGATCTGAAGTACATAAACTGATTTTCCTGGAATAATATCACAATAAAGGCAACATAATGTTTGCTTCTGTTGTTGGAGTAACAACCCTGAGCAGTATCTTTGTAGAAGCTTTTGTATTCTGCAGATACATGTGGGTTTTTTCTTTGCCTGTGACTTGAGCCATAAAACGGCACAGAGTTGTAAATCTAGACTTTTGCCTTGGATGTCCTAACAAACATTTCAAGGATGGTATTAAATATTCCTGCCTACCATTTGCTCAACATCCAAAATGGTTTTATCATGATTGTTGTTAAGGTAATATAACTACATTTAATGTTGACAATAATTATGGCCTGCCAGTACACTACAGGCTGCACTGTAGTAGACATAATCTCGATATGCCACAAAGATTGATGTTTGCAAACTTATTAACTTCCATGTATGAAGTTATATAGTTTAAGGAAAACATATTTTGCCAGCTTTGTTGATAAAGTTCTAAATTACATTGGCCCTGGTAATTTGGCCTTCATAGCACACAGCTAATAATCATCAATTTGCAATGGAAGCATTTTCAGTTGATGTGCAGATACATTGGGGCAATGACTCCTTTTCAGACACCTTTATTGCTATCCATTGCAAACAGGATGCTACTGGAACAAACTGAAATGCTCTTACATACAGTGCATAAGTCTTAGGAACGTTATGAGGATAATGATGATTGTGGGGGAGGAAAGATAATGATGTTTTTTTAAATACATTACAGTGATGTCACATTAAGAGTAAATTAGTTTCATCATATGTAGAAGAACACTCCTGACAATTGTCCTGAGAAGTACAAGTGGCATACAACAGAAAAAAAATAAATTTGTGTTGATTCTACCGGGACTCAAACCTCCAGTGTGATGTGCTGAACAGTTACATTGTCAGGGTGACTCTAACCAGTTAGCCTGAGACACCCAAGATGAGGACTGTGATGATTACAGTACCATGTAAGAATGGTCCAGAGACTTAAAGGCAATCTTGACAATAATACAATCTGTCTGTCTGGATATTGTGGAGACCGTCCCTGATGTTTGTCTGCCTCAGCTGATCATTGTCATATTTCAGCATCTGTCAATATTTTTTCTGCCTTTGTTCCTTGCACTTATCTACTCTGGCCTGATGGCAGCCAGTGTTGACCAGAGTATACAGACTACTTTATACATGTGACAGGGCTTTGTCATCCTTTTTTGTTTGGTATTGCTGAAATGTCTGTAGATTTTGTTAAAGTTTTACTTCATTTAAAATTGATAAGGTAAACATTGTTCAATTAAATGGTGTTGCTGCAGTGCAAGTTATCAGAAATACAATTTGTAGTATATGGTCATAGGTTCCTAGTTTGAGCCCTGGACTGGCTGCGAACACTTTTCCCAGTGTAACATTAAAAACAATCAACACTCAAAATTTAAATGTGACTGTTGGATTTAAAACTACTTTCAATTGTGTGTCATTTTAAAAGACAGTTCTGCTGAGTACAATAAAATACTAACAAATGAAATGTGAACCTCACATATGTAATTGTTAAAAAAGAACTAATCCAAAGTTTTTATCCAAAATTGTTACAAGGCCATTGCTTTTAGAGTGCTTAAATGGTGTTGGGGAAATTCAATGCAAATATGAATTACATGAAGACTGACCAGTTTCTCTGGAGTGTGCTCACACTGTAGAATATTGGCCGTGTTCACAGTACCCATGTTGAAGTTGCCCTGGAGTGAGCCAACATTGTAGAATATCAGCCTTGCTCACAGTAGCCAGGTTGAAGCTGCCCTGGAGTGAAGCTCACACTGTAGAATATTGGCCTTGATAGCAGTAACCAGGTTGAAGCTGCCCAGGAGTGAGCTCACCCTGTAGAATATTGGCCTTGATAGCAGTAGCCCGGTTGAAGCTGCCCAGGAGTGAGCTCACACTGTAGAATATTGGCCTTGTTAATTTTACCCAGGTTGAAGTTGCCCTGGAGTGAGCTCACACTGTAGAATATCAGGTTTGATCACTGTAGCCAGGTTGAAGCTTCCCAGAAGTGTGCTCACACTGTAGAATATTGGCCTTGTTCATGGCACCCAGGTTGAAGTTGCCCTGGAGTGAGCTCACACTGTAGAATATCAGGCTTGATCACTGTAGCCTGGTTGAAGTTGCCTTGGAGTGAGCTCACATGGTAGAATATCAGGCTTGATCACTGTAGCCAGGTTGAAGCTGCCCTGGAGTGAAGCTCACACTGTAGAATACTGGCCTTTGATAGCAGTAACCAGGTTGAAGTTGCCCAGGAGTGAGCTCACCCTGTAGAATATTGGCCTTGATAGCAGTAGCCAGGTTGAAGCTGCCCAGGAGTGAGCTCACACTGTAGAATATTGGCCTTGTTAATGGTACCCAGGTTGAAGTTGCCCTGGAGTGAGCTCACACTGTAGAATATCAGGTTTGATCACTGTAGCCAGATTGAAGCTGCCCTGGAGTGAGCTCACACTGTAGATCATTGGCCTTGATAGCAGTAACCAGGTTAAAGTTGCCCTGGAGTGAGCTCACCCTGTAGAATATTGGCCTTGATCACAGTAACCAGGTTGAAGTTGCCCTGGAGTGAGCTCACCCTGTAGAATATTGGCCTTGATCACAGTAGCCAGATTGAAGCTGCCCTGGAGTGAGCTCACCCTGTAGAATATTGGCCTTGATCACAGTAGCCAGGTTGAAGCTGCCCAGGAGTGAGCTCACACTGTAGAATATTGGCCTTGATCACAGTAGCAAGATTGAAGCTGCCCTGGAGTGAGCTCACACTGTCGAATATTGGCCTTGATAGCAGTTGCCAGGTTGAAGCTGCCCTGGAGTGAGCTCACCCTGTAGAATATTGGCCTTGATAGCAGTAGCCAGATTGAAGCTGCCCTGGAGTGAGCTCACCCTGTAGAATATTGGCCTTGATAGCAGTAGCCAGGTTGAAGCTGCCCTGGAGTGAAGCTCACACTGTAGAATATTGGTCTTGATAGCAGTAGCCAGGTTGAAGCTGCCCTGGAGTGAGCTCACCCTGTAGAATATTGGCCTTGATAGCAGTAGCCAGGTTGAAGCTGCCCAGGAGTGAGCTCACACTGTAGAATGTTGGCCTTGTTAATGGTACCCAGGTTGAAATTGCCCTGGAGTGAGCTCACCCTGTAGAAAATCAGGTTTGATCACTGTAGCCAGGTTGAAGCTGCCCAGTAGTGAGCTCACCCTGTAGAATATTGGCCTTGAAAGCAGTAGCCAGGTTGAAGCTGCCCAGGAGTTAGCTCACACTGTAGAATATTGGCCTTGTTAATGGTACCCAGGTTGAAGTTGCCCTGGAGTGAGCTCACACTGTAGAATATCAGGCTTGATCACTGTAGCCTGGTTGAAGTTGCCCTGGAGTGAGCTTACACTGTAGAATATCAGGCTTGATCACTGTAGCCAGGTTGAAGCTTCCCAGAAGTGTGCTCACACTGTAGAATATTGGCCTTTATCAAAGTTTGATCCTGTCAGTTTAGCTATATACTTTTCCTTATATGTTGACTGGTAAATTCCTTTGTAGATGCACTACTTTATTGGTAGTTCAAGTCACTTCTTTCAACAAATGCAAATAATTTTTATCTTGTGGAAAAGGGATGTATTTTCTTATTCACAAAGCAAGTTTTGACAAGAAATAATAAAGAGAATGAAATAATCAGCATTAGATTTGTCACTATTCATTAGCCATATATCACATTCTATGAAATATATTCAGAGCGCTGATTTTGTCTGTGGAAAATGTTTTTAAAAAAGTGCTGATGGAATTACACTGGCACTGTTACAGTAGTGGCACATATAACGATGTTAGGACTGCACATTGAGAATATCATCTGTCAGAATGGATGGTGTATCTTTCAATCCAATGCTGATGAAATCTCACAATCCCACATCTGATGAATCAACAAGTCAATCTAGAGAGTACTCTACCCCTGTCGGGACCTATTTCAATCTCGCTTTTGATTGTTTTGTCTAAATTACGATTTGTTTTTAATGCACACATATAACTCAAACTGTCAAGTCTTGCCCTGTAACATGAAAATGAATATTGAACTGGATTACTTTGATTTAAATAATGGTGTTTAAGTTTGAAAACAAAGTTTATTTAAATTTTCCATAAGAAGTAATCTTCTATTACAACACTTTAGATTGTCCATCAACACATTTGTTCAAGTAGATGAGAAAACGTAATGTTAAACTTCACCATTTTATTATTCAACAATGTGTTATAAGTTCTAGTTGTATAGTTATTAGTATGCATCAGGAATAATTGATCAAAATTGGTTATAATATTATGTAATAAAGATATGATTCTTGGTAATGCCTGATCAGTGTTTATTGCTTAGTGAATATACTTCTCCATGATAATTAAGTTAGTGGTTCAACGTTCGTGGAACAAAGTCAATACCATTAGTTCACAACCAGAATAATGAATGTAAATATAACAAGACTAGAAACAAGTGTGTGCTGACAACTTTTTTTTTTTAAAGGTAATTAATCCCACTCAAAACACTTACACCCTTAATTACTGTCAAAATGTTATCAACACTTACAGTAGAATTGCAATTTGAAAAAGGATAACAATAGTTTATTTTGTTACCTTATAAAGATGATATTTATCTGGTCAATCTGAACAACCTCCTGTTGTCATAAACAGTGTTCACATTTACAATGTAATCATATTAAATTACACAATGAAATCACGTGGGCCAAAAAATCACTAAGACTGTTGCGTCCATGGAACGCAATGTATTGTAGATTTTGGTAATATCAAAATTTAGAAACTATGAACTATGGTAACTAAGGTTTTATACAAAATCAATCAAAATAACTTAGTGATGTGTTTGAAATTGTGAGAGATTTTAGTTATGCTTAACATATGACATAACAATGTGAGAGATTTTAGTTATGCTTAACATATGACATAACAATGTGAGAGATTTTAGTTATGCTTAACATATGACATAACAATGTGAGAGATTTTAGTTATGCTTAACATATGACATAACAATGTGAGAGATTTTAGTTATGCTTAACATATGACATACAATGTGAGAGATTTTAGTTATGCTTAACATATGACATAACAATGTGAGAGATTTTAGTTATGCTTAACATATGACATACAATGTGAGAGATTTTAGTTATGCTCAACATATGACATAAGAGCACTTGCGCAGGAACACCTTACTAAAAAGTAAGTGCACTCAGATTAATCGATATTGATCGATAAGATTTGACGGATCGTGCATACAGAATATGCTGATATTATTTAACATAATGCTTGTTTTTAAATATTTTTATTTGTTTCTTATCTTTAATATTGTATAAAATGGTTTTATATAAACATATTCCAACATCAATTATGCAATTACAATAAACAGGCCCCGATTTACCAGGGGGTGGGTGGGGCGAAGTGGGCCTTGGCCTCCCCCTGTTGGCCCGGTCATACAATTTTTCTTGACTTTAGTTTTTCAGAAGTGGCAGGTTATCACGAATCAGATAATCAGAAATAGACCACGGGTATCTCATGCTCTTAGACTGTCATATACTTAGCCACCTAGTGGTAATTAAGGCCATGCGGCCTACCTGTTGCTTGCCAGACCCCTGAGGCCATCTGGCTCGTGTACAATTTCCACTGTGTGTATAGCATTCTTAGGCTACTGCCCCACTAACGAGCTTTATTGGCATTCTTGGCGATGATGCAGACTTTATTAGCGGAAGTGTTCCGATTGTTTGCCACCTTGCATCCCAATCAAGGAAAACAGTGGATTTACATTTTCAGGTCATGACAAATGCTTAAAAGATGTAAACAATAATGTTGTTGTTTTATAATAAGGTTCTTGTGAAAATATACTGAGGTCACAGCTTTGAGATTGATTCTGATATAGAATAGAGCACACACAAAAAATAAGTTATATCCAAGCAAAATAAAACCACAAATATTGGCAATAGTTTTAGCATTTGTAGGACAAAATACCTCCCAGCAAAAATCCATTTCATTCATTTTAGCACTGGCAAACAAAATCTAAAATTTAACAAATACAGACAAGATCACTCATGTAAATTAATAACAGTCAAGTATATCATGAAGTTGGAATTTTATCAGAAAAAAAAACAAACAACAACAAAAAAAAGATGATGATAGTAGCAGTGAATTTTATGAGACATAACTGTGCAAACCAAATAAACATTATTGCAAAATGTGGAAACAGTACAGAAGGGGATTTATCTGCTTTGGAAAAAAATACAGGAGGGTGTTTGTCCACCTTAGCTAAAATGAACAGAAGGAATTTTGCTATCAAAGAATTTGTACTCTCTTAGCAATAACCCAGGAAGATAATTATATTACTAAGTTTAGAGTAATTTTATATTTTAAAAGATCTGCAGCTGTAGGAAGCAACATGTGTAGCAATAGTACCTAACAATTTGTGCATTTTTCTTTGCAATGCATCAAAGATGTTGCTGTTTCAAACATTTGTAATGATTTTTTTTTTGATTTTTTTAAACTCAAATAAACAGTGTATGGAAACATGACGGCAGTTTGACAATGTGTGCACAATCTGTTACAGTTTGGTTCAAGTTTTAATAAACAATTTGCTTGTGCGATGTGCTGAAACCATATAGTTTGGATCTAATCTTGAAAAGGCTTAGATATATTTTTTGTTCTACAATAATTACTGATAGTTGTATTTCATCAGTTTCAACATTTAATAAAGCTTTCGTGGCAAATCAGTACTGTTTGTCACACCATATATTGAAGGCTCAACCGGAAATTTCGATATTTAGAGTTTTAGTAGTAACTTCCACAAATACTCGGCATCGAAATTATGCACAACATGTTCTTGAACACTCAACAGAAATCTAAATTCAGCCAATATTAATGTATACCTGTTAAGGATAATATCTGACAATATAACAATGGTTATTTGCTGAAAAATTGTGCAAAGATAACAAGAATTTGTTACATTATTTTTTTTTTCCAATATATGCAAATGATGATCGATACCAAAACAGAGCTATAAATCTAGCTGCATTTTATGTTCCAATTTGAAGGGGACATGTGTTTGCCTATTTCGGCATATTTTTGGAACATTTTTGAACCAGTTTTCATCAACAAAGTTATGATGGTAAAGGTTTAGGTCTTTGCATTTCCAGACTTTCAGTGTCACTTTAATAAAACCATTTAAAACTATAAAGCTTTGGTCTAGATAAACTTCTGAATGCATCTTTTTTGGGGGGAGCATGCCCGAGCCCCCCTAGAATGTATGTCATATTCGGTCTTTGGCCCCCCCAGCTGAAAAGTTCTCGATCCGGGCCTGATAAAATATATGTCTTCAACAACTTAACACATTGATACAAACCAACCTCACTTGTTTAAGTAAAGAAAGGATCGATTACCATGAAGCAAAAATGAAAAAAGCATCAATTGTAATGTAGATCTATATGTCAAAGTGTTATCATTGTTGAAATTTGTTACAATACAGGGGATAAACACTTAAAAATGGAACTTGGCCAATTTTGGTTGGGACGCAACTTTTCATGTGGACTTGCTTGCCTGGGACACAGCAAAATGTTTGACCAATGTGAATATTAAATTAAGTAAGCGGGCACCAAACAGTTATTGCTGACAGACATAGGGTCCAAGTTGTTGTAGGTATTAGACCTGAACATCATTTTAAAGTGATTTATACTAAAGTATATTATTTTCTATTTTAAGAGTCAGTTCTATTGTCAAGGTTGACCCCAGAGCTATCAGGAGGCCATTAACCAGGCTCTTTCTGTTGTGTTTGCCTGTCTTATCAAACAAATGACAAAGACCAAGGTGTATGACTTTGTGCCAAAATGCTGAGGATGTATGAATACTCACTGCCTACATTGCCTTGCACATGGACCTTGAATTGTTCAGTTGTGCTTTTTACTTAGCATTTGAAGGATCAGTTCTCATGTTCTTGAAATACATTGCAGTGATAAAATTAAGGCCATTATAGCTTTGTCTGGCTATTTTGGTATAGAAAGACCCAAGACAAATGTCTGGGTAGAACCACCAGCACACTGCTTTTCATCAAGAAGATCTACTCATAGTAAAGCCCTGCACCAACCAAGACTCCATACTGAGGAGTCTGAGGAGTCCCGAGCTAGTGACTCAGGTCCTTCTGAGGCATCACTGGTAGATAGTGCACCATAATCTAAATAAACAATAATGGTATTTGAGTGCTTTTAATGTTTTAAACAATAAAAGCTTCAGTCATTAAGTGACTTCCTGTTTATATTAAAAATAAAGGCCCTTAGTCCCTGTATATGGGCCAAACAATGATCACATGCAGATCAAATCCAGCCTGCCTATGATGTGCTGGTGGCTCTTCCTGGGCAGATGTGTTCTTCCTTCCCTAAGTATAGATCAAATAAGCTAAATGATATCAGCTATAATTTTTTAACAAAAAACATATATCTCACCCTGGCTATACTTTGCAACTCAAATAAGGCTGTAGCACCAAATCTATATGGGACAGACAAGCAGATCCTCCACTGGGATTCAAACTACAACTCATTTAAATACTTTCCTGTCATTCTACCCTACTGATCTACCCCCAATGATTTACCCCCATTGATCTAGCCACTATCTACCCACTGATCTGCCCCACTGATCAACCCCCATTGATCCACTCACTGATCTACACATTGATGTACACACTCATCTAGACCCCACTGATCTACCTGCACTGATCTACCTGCACTGATCTACCCACTGATCTACCTCACTGACCAACCCACTGATCTACCTACTAATCTACCCACTGATCTACCCATACTGATCTACCCATACTGATCTACCTCCACTGATCTACCCACTGATCTACCCCCACTGATCTACCCCCACTGATCTACCCCCACTAAACTACCCACTGATCTACCTCCACTGATCTACCCACTGATCTACCCCTACTGATCTACCCACTTATCTACCTACACTGATATACCCACTGATCTACCTCCACTGATCTACCCACTGATCTACCTCACTGACCTACCCACTTATCTACCTGCACTGATATACCCACTGATCTACCTCCACTGATCTACCCACTGATCTACCCACTGATCTACCTCACTGACGTAACCACTGATCTACCTGCACTGATATATCCACTGATCTACTCCCACTGATCTACCTACTGATCTACCTCCACTGGTCTACCTCCACTGATATACCCACTGATCTACCTCCACTCATCTGCCCACTGATCTACCTCACTGACCTACCCGCTGATCTACCTGCACTGATATACCCACTGATCTACACCCCCTGATCTACCTACTGATCTGCCCACTGATTATCCCCCACTGATCTACCAACTGATCTACCTCCACTGATCTACGATCATCCTGTGAACAAACCTACTAATTTATTTGCTAATATACTGAGAGTGTCATAGAACCATGCATATTAATTTCTTAATGCAAATTGTTGATTGAAGAATAATAGAACATTTATTGTTCGATGACACCTAGTCTGGATATCTTGGGAACACAACATGTAATGTATTTGTTTTGCTTGTTCTATGAATGATGAGGTGTGTTAAAACAGCAAGTATTGCTTATAATGTATTAGCAGTAGTTCTAATCATAAAACAACATTAATGATTGGCTGTCAGTATCTAGGGAAATAATGAGAATATGACATAACTAAGTACAATAACATGTTGTTAGAATATGTCTAATGTAACCTATAGATCAAAGTGATTAAGACATAAGGGTTTTGCTCTTGGGAGTTATATGGATGAGCTATCTCTAATCAGTCATGGACATAAAGTGTGATAACAATATATCAAGTTGAACAAGCCTTTGTTTGGTGAAATTACTTCAAAGATATCCATCAATTAAGTCTTTCCATTTCAATCAATTCAATTTTACTGCATTATTGCTGGTTTAACTTAGATGATTACAGTTTCTCTTTTGCGAATCTTAACAAGGATTATGAAACATTTGTCAAAATTCAAGTACTTTTAATAATAACAATTATTACAGGTTTTATCATTAGACATGCATTTAAATTAGAAAGCAAGTAATATAATTCTATAATGACTCAATTGATTATTTTGTTTTGTTTAAAAAGTGGCTTCCATAATACATGTATGTTTTTACAGATAAATTTCAAACTTATATCCTTTATATGCTTTTTTTTTTAATACTAAAAGTTTCTAATCATTAATAAACTTTTTTCAAATGAAGAAACATAAATACATAAATATATTATTTTAATGGTACTTACTCTGCACATCATTTATAGATATCATCTTTGAATCAATTTAAAAAAAACACACAAATGAATTAATAGAATGTGTTTCTACCAGCTATTGCTTTCAATAGAAAGTTTTCAATTTCCTTTGCTTTATTAAAATTTGAACAATTGCTGATTTGCATCTTTCACATGTCCTATTGGTAGCACCTAACTCTCTACTCTCTCAGCACACAGTGATATTAGGTCTAGTGGCCTTGGCAAAATAATATCTAAAAAGGTTTTAAAACTCTTAGGATGAGTCTAAGATCTATTGCAAGAATCTGATTGGTCAGACTTTGGCTTGAATTAAAAATCTGACCAATAAGATACCTAAGGTTATTCTCATTGCAGACTCATTCTCAAAGCTTTATAACCTTTGGCCTGGGTTTGTTGTCAACTAAAGTCCATAGTTAGAAAACTCTGATGTTGTTCAGCCTGAGATCATTTTCAAGCATCTGGTTGGTCAGATTTTGAGCTATATTCAAATTATGACCAATCAGATGCCTGAGACCAATCTCAGACTAACAGATTTATAATCTTGAACTCAGATCAGGTCATCATCACTAAGATATATACTATTTAGTGCAAAGTCCAAAGCAAATTGTCTATTTTGTAAATAACAGATGAATATTTTAGCTTATTAAAAAAGGGATACAGTAGAAGAGTTAAGGCTTACTAAGATCCACTGCATTTTTTTTGTATTTACTCAAATACATTGCCATCTAGGGCTTTGTCATTATTACAACTCGTACCTGACATGAAGTAAAAGTTTAAAGTAATCTATTTGCAGTTATATTATTTGAACATAGAGGTTGGCAGAGTGAACTTCTCCTGGAAGACAAAACCAGAATTATTTAGCTACAAAATTGACTCTTAGTTGTTAGGTACATGTTATATACAGGCACACTCCAGGTACATGTTATAAACAGGCACACTCCAGGTACAGGTTATATACAGGCACACTCCAGGTACAGGTTATATACAGACACACTCCAGGTACAGGTTATATACAGGCACACTCGAGGTACAGGTTATATACAGGCACACTCCAGGTACAGGTTATATACAGGCACACTCCAGGTACAGGTTATATACAGGGACACACCAGGTACAGGTTATATACAGGCAAACACCAGGTACAGGTTATATACAGGCACACTCCAGGTACAGGTTATATACAGGCACACACCAGGTACAGCTTATATACAGGCACACTCCAGGTACAGGTTATATACAGGCACACACCAGACACTGGTTATATACAGGCACACTCGAGGTATTGGTTATATACAGGCACACACCAGGTACAGGTTATATACAGGCACACACCAGGTACATGTTATATACAGGCACACACCAGATATAGGTTATATACAGGCACACTCCAGGTACAGGTTATATAAGGCACACTCCAGGTACAGGTTATATACAGGCACATACCAGACACTGGTTATATACAGACACACACCAGGTACAGGTTATATACAGGCACACACCAGACACTGGTTATATACAGACACACACCAGGTACAGGTTATATACAGGCACACACCAGACACTGGTTATATACAGGCACACTCGAGGTATTGGTTATATACAGGCACACACCAGGTACAGGTTATATACAGGCACACACCAGGTACAGGTTATATACAGGCACACACCAGGTACAGGTTATATACAGACACACTCCAGGTACAGGTTATATACAGGCACACTCCAGGTACATGTTATATATAGGCACACTCCAGGTACAGGTTATATACAGGCACCTTCCAGGTACAGGTTATATACAGGCACACTCCCGGTACAGGTTATATATAGGCACCTTCCAGGTACAGGTTATATACAGGCACACACCAGGTACCAGTTATATACAGGCACACACCAGGTACAGGTTATATACAGGCACACTCCAGGTACAGGTTATATACAGGCACATTCCAGGTACAGGTTATATACAGACACACTCCAGGTACAGGTTATATACCGGCACACTTGAGGTACAGGTTATATACAGGCACAGTCCAGGTACAGGTTATATACCGGCACACTCGAGGTACAGGTTATATACAGGCACAGTCCAGGTACAGGTTATATACAGGCACACACCAGGTACAGGTTATATACAGGCACACTCGAGGTACAGGTTATATACAAGCTCACTCCAGGTACAGGTTATATACAGCCACACACCAGGTACAGGTTATATACAGGCACACTCAAGGTACAGGTTATATACAGGCACACTCCAGGTACAGGTTATATACAGGCACACTCGAGTAACAGAGACAACTTTTCATCATCCTGTCCATGTACTTGCCCTAGTGGATCTCCCATAAAGTAAGCAGAGTAAGAATAAAACAGAACACCAACAGTCTGATACTTATATTTTGTTTAAGCATGAAAGTAGAAACCTCAATTCTATCTTGTAGTAACTCTAATTTTAAGTGCATGTAGATGACAACATCTTTATTTATTGAATCTTTTTAAGGATTTTTTGTGAACCCCAACACTTTTCCTAGAGGAAGTTGATGACACAAAAACAACCTTCCAAAATAATTTAATAAAATCATCCTATGGTTAGAGCATATGCTGCCAACTAAATTTCCTTATTTGTGTGAAAATAAGACAATTTAGTCTGAGGCTATTTTATGTGGAATTTTGATTAGTCTGGGTTTGAGGGTGGCAATCTAATACAGAAATAATACACTGTTGATAGGAAGTGTTCCTCATTACAGATGACAAGGGGCACCTCTGGCCCAGTAGTTAGTGTCAATGACATTATAACCCTTCACCATGTAGATGACAAGGGGCACCTCTGGCTCGACAGTTAGTGTCAATGACATTATAACCCTCACCATGTAGATGACAAGGGGCACCTCTGGGCCGGCAGTTAGTGTCAATGACATTATAACCCTCACCATGTAGATGACAAGGGGCACCTCTGGCTTGGCAGTTAGTGTCAATGACATTATAACCCTTCACCATGTAGATGACAAGGGGCACCTCTGGCTTGGCAGTTAGTGTCAATGACATTATAACCCCTCACCATGTAGATGACAAGGGGCACCTCTGGCTTGGCAGTTAGTGTCAATGACATTATAACCCTCACCATGTAGATGACAAGGGGCACCTCTGGCCAGACAGTTAGTGTCAATGACATTATAACCCTTCACCATGTAGATGACAAGGGGCACCTCTGGCCCGGCAGTTAGTGTCAATGACATTATAACCCCTCACCATGTAGATGACAAGGGGCACCTCTGGCCAGACAGTTAGTGTCAATGACATTATAACCCTCACCATGTAGATGACAAGGGGCACCTCTGGCCAGACAGTTAGTGTCAATGACATTATAACCCTCACCATGTAGATGACAAGGGGCACCTCTGGCTCGGCAGTTAGTGTCAATGACATTATAACCCTCACCATGTAGATGACAACGGGCACCTCTGGCCAGACAGTTAGTGTCATTGACATTATAACCCTCACCATGTAGATAACAAGGGGCACCTCTGGCTGTGCAGTTAGTGTCAATGACATTATAACCCTCACCATGTAGATGACAAGGGGCACCTCTGGCTCGGCAGTTAGTGTCAATGACATTATAACCCTCACCATGTAGATGACAAGGGGCATCTCTGGCTCGGCAGTTAGTGTCAATGACATTATAACCCTTCACCATGTAGATGACAAGGGGCACCTCTGGCTCGGCAGTTAGTGTCAATGACATTATACCCCTCACCATGTAGATTACAAGGGGCACCTCTGGCTTGGCAGTTAGTGTCAATGACATTATAACCCCTCACCATGTAGATTACAAGGGGCACCTCTAGCTGTGCAATTTGTGTCATTGATGTTCTAGCCCCTTGCCATTTGGGTTCATGAATTTTCTGTGTTCATGTGGGATCTACCAGGAGACATATAGTGTACATAAGGTCCTAGTCAGATTTTTCTGCTGGTTTATGGCATTTATCCAGATTTGCTAATCATTTTGTAAATAATCAACGCATGTTACATAAATATACATTGTAGTAATAGCCCTTGGTCCCTCTGCCAAAGTGTTGGAAGATGTATGCAGAAGGTTCTAGATATTACTTCCATACTTGCTGAGCAGTTATAACTAATAACTCGGTATGTCTAGCCAGTGACCAATATACCATCAATATTTGATCTCCTGATCACTCACAGCTCACGGCACCACTGACCAAGCTGAAGGAATAGTTGGCTGACAATACTGGGCAGTAACAAAATACTTTGACTTTAGAATCAAAATTGTGTCATTAAATTACCAAATTGATAGAAATATTTTTACAGATAAATAGTTATCTCAGAATATAGCAGTTCCTTGTTGCTGTTGTATTACAGAACCACTGGAGCTACAGGAGCTATGAAATTGCATTAGTGACTGTCAATTTTTCAAATATATTTACTTTGAGGACTTGATAACCATATGAAGAGCTGCACAAGAGCAGCCTTGATCAGTTAAAATAGTTACCTAAGAACTGGAGCTTTTGATGCAACTGAAAACCTTGTAATACAAAGCATCTATCACACTTATTGAGAAAGTCTGACACATCAAGGAAGCCTGCATGAGAAACCCGATTACATGCACAGCAGAGCATAAGAATAGTCCCATGCTGTCGGCAGTTTAGTCTGTCTGTCTGGGAAGAATTAAACATGTGTTCAGAAGAATTTGTAGACTAGCATGTATAAGTAGTTTGTATAGTTTTATACATGTATATCCAGGTGGCTACAATTGGCCATTTTATGACTTATAGTAATACAGTTGTCAATAATATTAATTTAAAGGGACAAACCTGAGTGTGTCATTGTTAATCCTGTATATATATATATATATAACATAAAGGGCTTGTGACAGTTCTTATAACAAACAGTAATACAAGTCATGCCACAACCATTTTTTTATTTGCAGTATCATAATATCTGACTTTACTATGGACATTTCAATTATAATAGCATCATGACACTTTCAGGCTTTTAATTTCTGCTGACAAGTCCCAGAACTGTTTACTTCATCATATGCATTGTTGAACCCCTAGACCTTTTTATAGCTCTTTGTCAAAACTTACCAAAAGTAGAAAAAAAATTCTTTTGTGATGAAATACTTGGAGGAAACTCTTAATGCACAAGCTTATGAGAATTGCAAGAATATTGCCTAAGAAAATATCATCTAGATTATTTTATTATCAAGCCTTTCCAGGACATCACTGAGGAAGTCATAATGCATTAAGATAAACTGCATGCCTCAATATGACAACTAATATTTATTTGAAAAGAATGTTAAATTTATTGTGGACATAATCTCTTGATTTGGTTATCATCATTGATAGTCTGTGCAGCCATTGTTGCTAATATGGTTGCTATAGCAACAGGACCTGACTGGATCCCTGTGCAGGCTAATTGACTTGTTCATAAATTAGTGTGTGCTTGAAGTTAAGCCCATGATACAGAACTCAGTACCAGAAAATATTTCTCTGAATGTGGGGTCTGTTTTGTATGAAGCTTTTCTCTGGACGAACATATTAAAGACATTTGCAAGGGCTGTCAATTCTCTTGCTGTGCATTTCAACTGATTTGAAATCTTTTATCCAGTTGGAAAACTCATTTACTGTGCCCTTATGGTACTCTCAGGTAAAATTAGCATTCTGCTGAAGTTTAATCTTTTTTCCAAAACTTGAAAGAAATTATTTTTTTCTTCAGAGTAATAGTTACCTAATGTTTTGTTCAAGAATTTGACTTGCAACCAACGCATGTGAGGCTTTCAGTTTATGAACCACACAGCCGGATTTAGAAATAAATAATTTGATTACAAACTTACACATTTTAAAGTTTATATACAACACTTATAAATTATGCTAAGCTATTATTGTAAAGAAGTATGTGGATAGTTGATTGTAAAATATGCACTATTTGTTGATTGCAGTTGACAAAACTAAACAAGCAATTAACATTAATATTAAAGCAATTATACTCATTCATTAGACAAACTTCAGTTTTATGCATATTTTTTGGAAGCATACATGGCACTTACATGACTATGGTTATTACATTACTGTGTCCAGCTATTGTCCATAGATGAGGATCCCAGCAAATGTGCGTAGTAAATACACTGTCTTGCCCAAGTCACAGCTTCAAATACAGTTAAACAGATCTTTACGAACAAAATACAGCAATTTCTGATGTAGACTATTGTCTCTTTGATTGTACCATGCATCAAATCCTCATGATGTCTACTGACTCTCCAGTCAGAAGATTTACTGCAGATTTGTATCTTAGAAAAGCAAGTCAAGAAGTGTTGCCATGGTAACTTAGAGCTGCACTATATATCTGCCATACTTCTGATTTTAAAGCACCTATTGGTGAACAAAATTGACTTGACAAAAGTTTATTACAATGATCTGCAATTTAGTATCTTGTTTTGATATAAATTTATGATCCAGGCTCTGACTTAAAAGCTTTCTGCATTGATTTTGTTGTAGGAAAATATTGTTTATTCCTTGAAGCGACTTGGTCACAGTTTTGTGTGTGTATTCTGACACAAAGAACCATGCAATCTGCACTTCATATATATTTTAATAATTGCTTCAGTCTCAAGATAATCACTGTATTGTTATACCTTATTGTTTTAAGTATATTATGATGTTTAGTACAGCATGCTCTGTTAGAGATATACTACATGTAGTTTGTTGAGTTAAAAATGCAAAGACAGCTTAAAACAGTGTAATGCTTTTGACTCTATAACCTTAAATGTGGCTCCGACAGTTTGTGTCAAAATTTCTTTTCTAAAATAACAAATAAGTTATTGTTACCTGAAAGGGTCCTGCAAAAGGCTGTTTATTGATGTCCTAGAACAGTCAAGCATAAATTACCACTTGTCATTGCAAACAGGTATTTTCTTGGACGTCAATATCTACAAGGGATGATCAATAAATTCGCGGAAAAGTGTTCTTGTTTATTTTGCATGCGTGCGTTTTCAGTAATTTTGTATACACATTTCAACATCATTTAATTCTGCTTAGATCCGAAAATTTCACGGCGATTGCTTATACACTTATCAAATTATTGTTATTATAGTAACATCACCTAGCGAATCCTGGCCCAAGGTCATATTGCTTCAAAGACATAGAAACTGCCCATGACAACTTACCGCTAAGTATTGTCCAGTATGTCTAGTCCTTTTCAAAATATTCACCCCTAAACGATACGCACTTCCTACACCTGGCTATCCAGGCATCTACAAAACTTCTCCGAAATGACTTAGTATGAATATTCGAGATTGCGACCTTCACTGCAGAGGAAAGTTCGTCAATGCTGTCGAAGTGGATTCCCCGGAGGTAGCTCTTGACCACAGGAAAAAGGAAAAAGTCACATGGTGACAGGTCGGGGCTGTACGGCAGGTGGTCTAGAAGTTTGAATCCCAGCTCCTGTATAGCTGACTGTGTAATTGCTGCACAATGACATGGGGCCTTGTCATGATGGAAGATAATGGATGGCAGGTGCTCGTCCCTTTTCTTCTGCATGGCCCGCAGGAAATCGTGCTTCAAAACCTGAAACGATAAAAAACTGAAAGGACTCCGGTCTATCTGAAAAATTAAAATAAGTATATTTACCTGTAAAAGAAATAACAATATTATTTGTATAAAGATTATGAAAGTTATCATCACTCACCTTCGTATAATAGGCAGCGTTGACTGTTTGTCCAGGTGGCACGCCGTGGGACAGGATCACACCTCTGGCGTCGAAAAACACCACAAACATCTGCTTCTTTACTGACTGGTTCACCATGAACTTTTTAGGGGAAGGGGAGCCCTGCATCTTCCACGTAGTCAATTGGGACTTGGTTTTCGGTGTGTACATGCTGATCCAGGTCTCGTCGGCAGTCACGATCTTCTCCATGAAGGCATATCCTTCACGCTCATACCGCTTTATCATCTGTTTACAGGACTCAGTTCTTAGCCGCTTCTGCTCATCAGTCAGTTGTTTTGGAATCCAGCGTGCATGTTAAGTTTGTCATGGATGATGTTGAACACTGTTTCGTAACTACAGTCAACTCTTTCAGTTATCTCGCGAATCGTAAGGCACCTATCTTTGTCCAGCAGATCCTTAACATCAGCTACGTACGATGACGTCTTCGTCACTGCGCAGTCACTGCGCTCGTCATCACCAGTGCCTTGTCGACCCTCTTTGAACCTGTTATACCATTTATAAACCGCCGTCTTTTTCACTGATGAATCTCCATAAGCCTGTTGTAGCATATCAATAGTTTTTCCTCGCAAAATTCCATTTAACACGCAAAATTTGAAAGCTGATCGCTGTTCGACACTCATTTTAACACCTGTCATCAAAGAATTCCACTTTTGTTTACCTTCATGACGTCATAAATAATTGTGACGTCATGAACGTCATGCCCAATATTGGCGGAATCTTCACTGATAATTTGGTTGACGTGCGTTAGCTACCGGATTAATGAGACGCCATGATTTATACCTTTGTTGATGGGAAAATATGGAATTTTGGGCCGAGATGACGTCAATGGCATTACTAAGGAATCAATTCCTCAAACATAAATAGGGTCTCTGGTCTATAATTTTACGTATCAATAGACAACATATGGATTGGGTTCATGGAGAAATTTCATAAATGTACTTTCATAAATAACTAAATGGGAACACTTTTCCGCGAATTTATTGATCACCCCTCGTATTATTAGCAGAGACCGCTATCAAGCTTTGTATAAATTTGGCAAGAATAGACATTCAGAGTGATTTTTTTTCACAATTAGTTCTGTCTTACTATTTAGTTTGTGTTAAAGTCATATTTATTAAGACAAAAGTATTGGTTTGTATAAAAATTATGCCCAAATTCCCAGAAGCAGTGTTTCAATGTTTTAGGTATTTGATATGGGCAAACTGTTGACCACCTTCAAGACAGCACAATCTTTGAATAAAGTATATTCACATATTATCTAATGATCAGAGGTAATATTATATAACATTATTCATTGTGGTTCCAAAACATTGTAATTTTTTTAACAAAAATTTAAAAATGCAAATTTAACCAACTTTGGCCAAGTTGCTTAAATATTTCCAATAAAGCCCAAGGGTTTATGTATGTAAAATTAATGTCCATGCCATAAATATATTTAAAAGTCAAATGTCATTATTGATGATGGTGCCTTACACCAGTCAGTGCCGCCTTGGAATGGTCAATCGGCAAAAGGGCCAACTGGGGTGCTTAAACCTGGTTTGTGGAGCGCTCCAACCTCGAAATTCTTGAAGGTTTTTCTAGCAAACAAACAGTGTAAATAACAACATCTGTCAAAGTGAAACAACTAACAGTAAGCACCTGCATCGGGAGTTAAAACAGATACAATGAACTTATATACATGCATAACAACTAGCAACAAAATAAACTATAAACATATGTACAGTATGTACAGTAGATAAAAGCCTTGGCTACGTAAAAACAAAAACCCCAAATGAGAGATCAGTTTGAAATAAAACAGCCCAAGTGCTGATATATTATAAGATATTATAGGAACAAATAAAACAGCCCAAGCGCTGATATATTATAAGAACAATTTAAATATGGCATATAATGCCATGACAGCATGTTCCAAAAGTGTCAAAAGTGAAATGTAAAAAATACGAAAGAAAACATAGAAATTAAGAAAACAACCTACCAACAAAATAAAACATAGTATTGTTCAGAGCTAATAAGTTAAAAAAAAACAGTTCATGAAAAGCCGAGGATTTATCAGCAGTTGACATATTATATGTAAGAAAGATACTAAAAATCCTGATGTTATACCTACTGTGCCATCTCACGTAAAGGGTATGGAGACTGCTCAAGTTGTCTCACCTACATATAGGGCACGACTGGAGAGATGAAGAGACAAGAATTCCAACAGTAACTGTCCAATTATGGCTCTAAGACACTGTTTTCATACAGTCTCAATGCAAACGACCTGTCCGGTCATCGTGTAATTTAAAAGCAATGCAAGTTCTTGGCTGTAAAAGGGTCAATTGCAAGCAACGCAGTACAATGAAGGATTCCCTGGTTGTAACCGTCTGCAATACATTTTCTGATAAGTTTTGTAAAGTGGTCAGAAAAGTTATGAGACCCTTAATTTTCTTTAACTTGTATAAAACATTTCCATAAAATGCAGGATGGCTTATGCCTTTCGGCATCAGTGTTTTAATACTGCTATTATACTTAGAAGCAATAAAACCATTGCGATGAAAGAATTTTGATAATGCCTTTCTTAATTTATGAAAACGAAAGCCATGTTGTAACAGTTTAGAAGAAATGAACAGGTTTCTAGCATTGAAATCCTCTGCTGAATCACCATCAAAACTGATTAAAATCATTTCAAATATTATTCATTAATAAGTTAAGAAGGAATATAATATCTGATTTATTATAACAACTAATATACATTTCATAATTACCGTAATTTCAAGGGATGCCCCTGGCCATGTAGATTAAGGCGCCAATTCATCTGACTCCTTATATAATCACATAATAAGTCAAGTTTATTTTCTCATATCCTTACAGTTACATGTATATATATATATATATGTGTATCTAAATCTGTCTCAGGTCAAGTTTATTTTCTCATGCACTTACAGTTACATGTATATATGTGTATCTAAATCTGCCTTAGGTCAAGTTTATTATCTTATGCACTTACAGTTACATGTATATATGTGTATCTAAATCTGCCTTAGGTCAAGTTTATTTTCTCATGCACTTACAGTTACATGTATATATGTGTATCTAAATCTGCCTTAGGTCAAGTTTATTATCTTATGCACTTACAGTTACATGTATATATGTGTATCTAAATCTGCCTTAGGTCAAGTTTATTATCTTATGCACTTACAGTTACATGTATATGTATGTATCTTAATCTGTCTTAGGTCAAGTTTATTTTCTCATGCCCTTCCAGTTAAAACAGATTACTAGAAATTATGTATGCTGTATGAATTATGCATTATAAAAATATTTTCAAAATGACTTATATTTAATTTTACAAAAATGTATTCTTTTCTAAGTCCCTATATCTTTTTAGTCACCTAAAGGTGGTATCTGACACTTGGACTCAGAAATAATATCAATTATAATGCAAACAACACATGGTTAACATAATTGACAGGTTGTGGTTAAAGTGTCTTGTTCAAGTTCTAGATTTATGAGGAAGTTGCCTTGTAACACTACAAACATGATTTCAGTTTGGGTGAATCTCCTCAATACAGCATAGTAAGCTGTCTTTAGAACCACTTGGCCACAAACTCTCAGATAAAGTACAAAATGTAACAATATGATGTTTCTTAAAGAGTAAACAGAATATAATATAATGAATTTTGTGTCTAAAGTCTGTCATAACTGGTACAGTTTTCTGTCAGATTCAGTTCTTTATCGAGTAAGAAGATACTTAATTAAAGCATGACCATAATACTTTGATCAATTATCATTCCCAAAGATAAAGATTTTTATTTAAATGTAAAAAAAATGTATTTAATATCGCCAAATTGACAGATTCCATCTTTAAACACCAACATTTAAATGCTATTTGGAAGATAACACTTTGTGCCTATAGAACCAATCTTTGACAAGTGCAGTGAAAACAAGGTTCTAAATTTACAAGAAACAAGCCTTTTTGAAATCAATACAAACAACATTACAGCACCTCATTGTACGACCACTGCGCTTGTTCCAGAAACCTGGAAGCATGTTCGAGAGCAGCCTTTAGTTCACAAATTAATCCTCCATTCATCAAACTGAACTGCCGTCTTGATTTCTATTTTTTTAAATTTCAACAGTATTGATTGCAATACAATTCTAGGAATTTTATACTGAACTCCACATCCTGTTTTAATAAATTAGCACTTCACATTTTGTAGAAAAGCTTGGCCAACTGAATAACTTTAATTATGTATATACTACATGTGTTTAACAGATTTTCTTTGACTTTCTGAATGTGTTTATTTAATATTGAAATTTGTGGTTTTAATCCTGCAAAATATTTACCTTTGAACCTTTGTTTGGATACTGTTAATTTAGTAGTCAACACTTGTGGTCCTGCAACAGTGATACGGTACAGCAGATATGATGTTGCTTTCATCTTGATAGTACAATGCAAAACAAAATAGACAAAATACCACAGGATAACTGGTAAAAATGACAGTCGATAGATTGAATTAGTTCAGGGAAATGAAATTATAACTGAATAAAGCTCATATGCATATATAAAAGCTTAGCTTATAATATTTAAACCACTTAATTTGGAACATTGTATTGCTCATTACAGAAGATCATTTATAAAACTTTTAATTGCATTTAAATTGAAAATCTTAATGTTTAAAAAAAATTCAAGTGATTGCCATTCTGGTTAGAGATGTTGGTTTCTGTCAGATATATCAAACTTAGTTTTATTATGTTGTCCAAAGAATTCATGCTGTAAGTGAACCATTTGTTTCATACTACTGAAATATCTTGTTGGGATATAGAAATCTTGCAATTTTATTGAAAGAAAGTATTGTCATTTTGTATAGTGTTTCAGTGATAAGATATTCAAAGAAAGACATAATGTACACATACATGACTTTCCTTATTTGTTGGCCAAATTCCAGAATGCTTCCAAAACTGTAGAATCCCCCTACATCATTCCCCTACTTAATTGCTCAATTATCGGTAACTCGATTCTCAAATGAATCAATTTGATGAATGTCATAAGATATCAACATTGCCTTTAGTCCATATATTTGATTTAGATTTTGTAGGAAAACACCACTGTAAGTTATCATGAAGTTAAAAGAGAATGTTTACAGAAATGGATTTATCTATATTTCAGTCAAAAATAAATAAATCATCTTTTAATTAAAATTGTAATTCTCATACATGTATACATCAATTATTAATAGAAACTAGTTAATAAAATAGTAGTTGCATGTTGTTTAGATCACTTCATTGATAAACATGTGGGTTTATGCTCTGCCATATTGCATATGTTGATCCAACTAATTTAATATTTCTGGTATTCAATGAACACAAAAGTTTTAAGTTAATCATACCACACACATGCCACACTAATGCCAAATAATGTATTGAACTTAATTTTTGCCAGATGTAAAAACATCTTGTGGTAATGCACAGCATATATGATATTAGAATATACATTGTAATAACCTGTCATTGTGTAATGTTAACCATATACCACACTTGGCTAGATCTTTGCCTCCTGCCAGAAACTTATCTGGAATATAGTCATATGCAAGAGCTTTATAGACCTAAATTGCTACTTTCCATAATTGGATTGGGAGGAATTTCATGTAAATGCAAGAAGAGATCTGTGGTATGTAGAGAACATCTTTATTTTACAAAATGAACAGAATTTTGAAGAGAATAACTGGTTATCATTGGTGTTCTAGTCTAACCAACACAAGTAATACATACAGTTATATAAGAATCCTAATGTTAGAACTAAATGCAATATATATATATATATATATACTTTAAACCACCATCACTCCATAATAATGCTGGCTATTAAAGATAAATATGTCTGAAGACAAATAAGTGATTATGTCATCATTTTACCATTTATATATAGTACAATATAGTACAACCTTTTATTTTCTACAAGGGGTCTTTTATATATTCGAAGCATTGGCTGAGTGGTTAGACTGACTTATAACTCCTTAACCTCTCATCTTGTGTGTTTGAGCTCTAGTCAGGCCAAGAACTTTCATATGGGGAGGTTTTCTAGCTAACTTGCAGTGTGCCAGTGGTTCTACCCAGTCTGGGGTCTTTCTCCACCAGTAATTAGCTGGACTTCGTCAATATGACCGTAGTTATGTCTGTGAAATGTGACACTTAACAAACAAAGCATTGGCAATGTCCGATGGACATAAATGTGTTAATTCTTTATTGCCAGGCTTGTTTAATTCTTTGTTGCCAGGCTTGTTTAATTCTTTATTGCCAGGCTTGTTTAATTCTTTATTGCCAGGCTTGTTTAATTCTTTATTGCCAGGCTTGTTTAATTCTTTATTGCCAGGCTTGTTTAATTCTTTATTGCCAGGCTTGTTTAATTCTTTATTGCCAGGCTTGTTTAATTCTTTATTGCCAGGCTTGTTTTATAAAGGAAATATTTTTAGAAAGAAAACAAAAAAGAAAACACACTTAAAATAATATCATTCTATTTAATCAAAGATGCTTGGGTTTCTGTTAGAGCAGAAGCAATCCAACTTATATTCTATGGTGTTTGATTTTAATCCATAACTACATTTATTTTAAATGAATATATCCAGAAATAAACAGCAAAGACTGCAGATCTTGATCATACCTAGCTAAGTGTTTTGCATACTGTTACAAAAACTGATAAGACGTTTGTTCTTAAGGATGTATATGCTGTCTTTAGAATGGAAGATTTTCCAATTTGTTATCTTCTTGATATATGACATTGTGATTGAAATATGAGCCTTACCACCTGGAGTGAGCACATCATTTATCTGACTTGTACCATACTACATCATGCATGTTGGAGCTTGGGCTCGCATAAATTGATCTTATATCTCATATTTAACTCCCTAAATCTGACAACCTTTAATATTAAATCATATTTTAAATTACATTGTTTAGGTTAGTTTGTTTTTGTTTTAACAATACATTGAGCCAACACAGTGATGTGAGTAATGATAGCAACATTCACTTACTTTGGTGTAGGAAATCTACAGAAAAGTATCGTGAGTTGAACCACTGGCACACATTTGGTCAGCTGGAAGACTTTGCATCAACAAGGACTGAAACCCATGTCGTGAGTAGGTAGTCAGCAAAGGAGTCAAAGGCTCGACTGCAAGTGCCTCTCAGTTATTATTATATATATTCAACAGTTTTTTAGGTTTATTTATTTATTTTACCAGTATATATATATATATATATATATATATATATATATATATATATATATATATATATATATATATATATATATATATATATATATACATATATATATTGAAAAAGTTCCAATTAAATGTAATTGTAATAACATCTTTTGGAGTGATGTCTGAGTGTTCAAAAGTGTGCATGCATGTTATGTCACATTTTTTTAACCAAAATATAAACACATTTTGTGGAGTTGGTGAAAATGGTTAAATGGAGTATGGTAGTGTTCAAGGCAGTTACTCATTGTAAAATGATTGAATTAATTTTAACCAAAGAAGAACACATTTGTTCTGCATCTCTGTTTTAACCAAGAATGAATAGAAAATTCATTGTTCCTCAGTCTTGTACATTTATTTTATCCAAACATCAAAGATAAAATCACATTTGTATTGCCTACAGAAGGCAGATATCAGCAAACAATCTGCATGGTTGTCTTATTTTAGACATAAATAAACTGCAGCCAGCTTCTGGCTAGCAATGGAATTATTTGGCAGATCTAGTCCTGTATCTTTTTCTATGTTAGATTGTTTATATAACACCACCATAAAAGAAGTATTACTTGTTGATGTCTGTACATATGATTGATTTGTCTATATGTCTTTACATTAAGTGTGTCTTAAATACCCCCATCTCAGTGTGTTTAATGTAAAATATTGGTTCAAAGCCACAAAAGGTGTCCAATTTGCGTTTTAACTAATAAAATACATTATCAGTGCTGCACAACAATTAGGGACATCAATGGAGTAGACAATCTGATGATGAGTATTTGGACTAAAAGAATACTGAAATAGTTTCAAACAGTTTGCCTTCAAATGTACCTGTATGTTACATATGCTGCACCATTCATATGGGATACTGTCTAAATGTTACCATTCATATGGGATACTGTCTTAATCTCACCATTCATATGGGATACTGTCTAAATGTTACCATTCATATGGGATACTGTCTAAATGTTACCATTCATATGGGATACTGTCTAAATGTCACCATTCATATGGGATACTGTCTAAATGTTACCATTCATATGGGATACTGTCTAAATGTCACCATTCATATGGGATATACTGTCTAAATGTTACCATTCATATGGGATACTGTCTTAATGTTACCATTCATATGGGATACTGTCTAAATGTACTCACATTTCATTTCATCATATTTAAACTAAATTTTCATGTAAGACATTTAAGAAATACTGACCATCAACGTTACAACCTTTGTACAGCACAGGTGAAAATAATATCTGCTTAACCTGCATGGTTTGAAGTTGCCAAAATTGATGTGTTATTTACACGGTACCAAGTTGCATTGGTACGAATACTATAACATCTGAAAATTACGTGGAACATCTCAACAGTTTCTACAAAGTATGCTTCTCCCTGGAGTTCCAGCAAGTAGTTAAAATGATTCATTACAACAAATGACAAAATTCATACTGTCTTCAATAAAAGGTGCTGTGCTTCAGTATGCAATGACTGTCAGTAACGCTGAAAGAAATGAAGCAGAGCTTGTTGTTTCAACACTTAACCTCCATATTTCTCTTGCAAGTCATACTTTGTCAAAGTGCAGAAGAGAGTTGTGAAAATGCTTTTTTAAGTGTTTCTTAAGCAATAAGAAATCTTTTTCTATTTTCTCATACCTACATGCAATAAGGTAACAATACTCATGGCTCCATACTTTCCTATATCACATACTGTTAAAAAATACCATCAGAACTGAAAGTTGCTGATGATGTTGTTAATGTCAGTTGATGTCATGTATTTGATACATACTTAAACCAAAATACTTTTTCTGTACCTTTACTAACCCCTGATATTTATTCGGCCAGCCATACTATGTCAAGGTGGAGGGGGACCGTTGGGAAGGACCGATCGGTGTGAACATGCTTGAGAGATTCCGTAGCTTCATCGCTGATGCTGCGGCAGCCGCGGCACAGGTTTCAGGTGATATCTCAACTAGTGATGCTGTTGTCCTCAGTATTGTTGTTGCACTGTTGATGTTGTGTCTGAGTTATTGCAATCGTTGTTGTTTAGCACAAATGTTACATCAGAAATTACATAATTAATGTTGTTTTTTGTGTGTATTTTTGCTGTTTTTGTTATCAGTTGTAACTTTTGTCTGTTGTAATTGTTGTTTTTGCAGTATTAATATTATGTCCTATATCAAAGATGATATGATTGCCACTGCTGTTTTGCTAAATCAGTGGTTTGTCATTTCAAATGTTGTTGTTTGTTTTAGTTTAAGAATGGAAGTTGATTTAATTATAGAAATTGTTTATGGGTTGTTTTTTTCTTATATTTATGGGGACATTTTAATTGCGGAAAATATAATAGGTGACATGGTATTGATTTAATGATTTAAATTTATTGACAAACTATTAAGTTTTGATTGTTTGGTGTCTTCTCATTTATCTATTGAAGTCAGCTTTTATGTGAAATCAATTAGCATTGTTATTTGTTTATTTCTTGTAGTTGCACATTTCATCATAGGAAGGAAATAGTGTGCTGTGCTTTTGATTTTCTTTTACTTTATTTTAATCTCGAAGCAGTCTGTTGCTGTTCAATAAATCATAAAAAAATTAATTTTAAAATATATATACAGCATAATGTTCTTTTCTGTCTGGACCCCAGAATTATATGCTCATAAATCAGTCTGCAAGGTCAATTTAAATTAAATGAATTTGTCTGGTCCATGTAACTTAAGGAATATATTAGAAGTTCTTCTATCAAATTTCATAATAAAAGGTGTAGATAGTATATTGTATTTACCATGTAAAACTTGATTTATTTGTTGTTAAGAATCCGTGACTGGACCTAAAAAAATGGTTGATGTCAGTTTTGTATTGCTCTAAGCAGCCCTGTTCAATGTTTTACCACCTTTCTAGGTAACATTTATACCATAAATATGGTGAGTCTTTTAGGAGTAATTATATTACCCAAA
The DNA here is from genome assembly GCA_007844125.1 of Sinonovacula constricta. NCBI lineage: Eukaryota > Metazoa > Mollusca > Bivalvia > Cardiida > Solecurtidae > Sinonovacula > Sinonovacula constricta. Next base: position 5,002,780 of record CM017556.1, read on the forward strand.
TCATCCCAGGGAACCAATGATACACTTGGATAGAGTTGACTAAGTAAAGGTTGACTTCTTTCCAAAAGCAATAAGCCTTTTACAGAATGGGATAGTTCAGACCTTGTTAGCTACCAGAATGTGATAGTGCAGACCTTGTTAACTTACAGAATGTGATAGTACATACCTTGTTAACTAACAGAATGTGATAGTACAGACCTTGTTTACTAACAGAATGTGATAGTGCAGACCTTGTTTACTAACAGAATGTAATAGTGCAGACCTTGTTAACTAACAGAATGTGAAAGTGCAGACCTTGTTAACTAACAGAATGGAATAGTACAGACCTTGTTGACTAACAGAATGGGAGAGTACAGACCTTGTTAACTAACAAAATGGGATAGTACAGACCTTGTTAACTAACAGAATGTGATAGTACAGACCTTGTTAACTAACAGAATGGGAGAGTACAAACCTTGTTTACTAACAGAATGTGTTAGTGCAGACCTTGTTAACTAACAGAATGTGAAAGTGCAGACCTTGTTACCTAACAGAATGGAATAGTACAGACCTTGTTGACTAACAGAATGGGAGAGTACAGACCTTGTTAACTAACAGAATGTGATAGTGCAGACCTTGTTAACTAAGAGAATGGGATAGTACAGACCTTGTTAACTAACAGAATGGGAGAGTACAGACCTTGTTTACTAACAGAATGTGATAGTGCAGACCTTGTTAACTAACAGAATGTGAAAGTGCAGACCTTGTTAACTAACAGAATGGAATAGTACAGACCTTGTTGACTAACAGAATGGGAGAGAACAGACCGTGTTAACTAACAGAATGGGATAGTACAGACCTTGTTAACTAACAGAATGGGATAGTGCAGACCTTGTTAACTAACAGAATGGGATAGTACAAACCTTGTTAACTAACAGAATGGGATAGTACAGACCTTGTTAACTAACAGAATGGGATAGTACAGACCTTGTTAACTAACATAATGGGATAGTACAGACCTTGTTAACTAACAGAATGGGAGAGTACAGACCTTGTTTACTAACAGAATGTGATAGTGCAGACCTTGTTAACTAACAGAATGTGAAAGTGCAGACCTTGTTAACTAACAGAATGGAATAGTACAGACCTTGTTGACTAACAGAATGGGAGAGAACAGACCATGTTAACTAACAGAATGGGATAGTACAGACCTTGTTAACTAACAGAATGTGATAGTGCAGACCTTGTTAACTAACAGAATGGGATAGTACAAACCTTGTTAACTAACAGAATGGGATAGTACAGACCTTGTTAACTAACAGAATGTGAAAGTGCAGACCTTGTTAACTAACAGAATGGGATAGTACAGACCTTGTTAACTAACAGAATGGGATAGTACAGACCTTGTTAACTAACAGAATGGGATAGTACAGACCTTGTTAACTAACAGAATGGGATAGTACAGACCTTGTTCACTGGAAGAGTCAGCAGCCTTCTATAAAGACTACTGACCACTGACCCTAGGAAGCTTGGGAGTTGTAGGTTCCAGGTTCATCTCCCCCTCACACACATTCTCCTGCTGGGACCTTATTCATTACTTCAATTTATATTGCTTTTAATACAGCCTTTTTGAAACTTGATAACACTTAGCCTCTCAGTGTGTCAGTTGCTCTACCTAAACAACATTAATTGGGGGTCTTTCTCCAGCAGTAAAAGCTTGCAGTTAAAGATCATGATTTAAACAGTGTCAGTCCACCTTTTATCAGATTAAAGGTTTGCCTTATTCTATCGTCGTATCTGTCACTCTTCTTGCATAAGATGTGTGACGATGTACTAGTTTTGTTACTATGGAAACAAGATGACTGATTTATTGTCACCCAGGGGTAACCTGTCTGGTCATCTGTAGACATTTCTGATGCCTTAGGAACAAATGAGCTTAACATATATCTCGTTGTCTGCAACAATACTGTAAATCTTGATTAGAAACAGTGTTTTTGTTGTGTTTTATCATTTCAAACCAAGAAACCCACCACTAAAAGACCAGATCAGACTTGTTTGTAAATGGAAGAGACTTTTTAGACTTTTTTCTGGTTTAAGTTTCTTTGTTGTTTTATATTTCTTTGTTTACATGTATTTTTCAAAACATTTTTTTATCCTCAGTGTGCTGTTGTTTCCTTGTAACTATTTCTTGAATGAATTTCACCCAAAGTAGAATTGACTAATGTGTGACCATGAACAGTGTGACTATGTATGTGTTCTCTATCTAAAGCCAAACCCATTTCAACAGGGTAAGCTACGAAAATATATCTTTAAAACGCTTATTTGATAAGCTAAAACTGTTTGGCCAAATTTATTATGTTCTTATTCTGCACTTTTTTTTCTTTTATTTACAATCATAGATCTAATTTATTTATCAAAGTCTATTAATGGTATTTACAATTTTAACTAAATATATAAATGTATCATGTTTTTGTGTCATATTTCTTGCTTAGATTACCTCTCGACAATCAATAGTTTTATAAATAAGCTCACCAAAGCTTCCTGTCTTTTTTGAAGATATTTCTTATTTGTTTATATTATTTATAAATTTATATTTATTTATATTAACATAAATAAGGTTGGTCAGTTAATTTCTGTTTCCAAAACTAAGGTTGGACCAAAAATAAGGGTAATCAATTAATTTATGTTGCCAAAAATAAGGTTGGTCAGTTTATTTATGTTGCCAAAAGTATGGCTGGTCAATTACTTTATGTTACCAAAAATAAGTTTGGTTAGTTAATTTATGTTGCCAAAAATAAGGTTGATCAATTAATATATGTTGCCAAACATAAGGTTGATTAATTAATTTATGTTGCCAAAAATAAGGTTGATCAATTAATTGTGTGCAATCCATGCTATAACATAGAGCTGAATTGTAGTATATGTACTATAGTTGTTGTTGTCAGTGCAGACTATCTGTGGTCATGTCTGGGACTCCTATAATGTATGACAATCAATTCCCCGCTTGTTGCTCTCAGAGGCTGGATAACCTCAATACAAAGAGTTCTGCCAGAAAATGTAACAAAAGTTCTTTATCTGGAATAAATCTTCAAGGTTTATTACCCCAATGGTAGGCTTCTGTGAAATGTATTTTGAAGGCATGTTTTGAGCCCACAGGGACTGTAGGTTTATTCCAACTGTGGAGCCTTATTCAGTATATGTCCTTTTTTACTATTCATGATTAAGCTGTAAAGGCTATTCACTGAAATATTTAAAAGTCTACTGTGATTTCCTATATTAGATTTCTCCTTCATGGTAAAGATAATAATTTTATATTCTTTTTTTAAAATGTATCAAAGTAGCTGTTTATTGTATGAAATTTGAAATCCCTCCCCTTCATCCTTTTCTTTTATTATGCACTCCAGAAAGTTTTTGGGGAGCATTGGCTTATTCATCCATTTGTCCATCTGTCTATCCATTGCACTTTTGTTCATGCTATATCTCAGCAACTGCTTGCATGAATTCAATGAAACTTTATGGGCAGCTTCACCAAAAAATGAAATCTGAATTTTCACATTTCATTTCAATGATTTTTCATGGAGTTATTACTCTTTTTACTTTCTGTATAATTTGACATAGGACCATTTGTGTCTGTGCTATTTCACAGCAAACACCAGATGGAATTCAATGATATCTTATGGGAAACTTAGCTAATAAGTGCAGATGTGCATATTATCAGCACATTCCGGTTTATTGATTTTTCAGAGAGTTATTGGCATTTTAATTTTCTATATTGTGTCTGTAAACATTTTTTAAACCACATATCCTCTGAACAACTGGCCCATATTCAATCATATTTCATCAAAAGCTTCAATAGGCTAGGGGAATGAAAATTTGTTCAAAGACTTATGACCCATCAAATGACATGGCCCCCAGGGGTATGGCCATTTTCCTATATGGCTATATAGGCCAAATATGGCCATATAATAAAAAAATAGAAAATCTTCTTGTCATAAACTGCAAGCGCTAGTGTTTAAATATAAGGTATACATGTTCCTTATGTGGCACTTTATAAAGACTGGTGAAAGAATTTTTGTTTATAAAAAAACATGGCCTCCAAGGCCGTGGCAATTTTCCACAAAGGGCTTTCAAGTAAAGCATTGAAGATTTTCTTGTCAGAAACTACAAGACCTGAGCTTTGAGTACTTGGTATACAAGTTCCTTGTGTAGCCCTCTATTAAGATTGTTCAAAGCCTTTTTTAGCTCACTTGTGCACAATTTGTTCAAGGTGAGCTTTTTTGATACCCCTTTGTCAGGCTGGCATGTGGCATCAACAATTGCTTTTGAACACACTTCAGGCTACAGTTTTCATCCAATCTTCACCAAACTTGGTCAAAAACATTCAATACTTGGTTTTATTTACCCGCGCCCTAACTATTGTTATAGGGCGAGCATTAATATATAGAAGTTTAAAATAAGATATCACAGTAGTTTATTTTTAATGGCGTGAGGGTTGCCTAATGTCAGGAAGATTAAAAAGGTTAAAAATTAAACAAAATAAGGTGATTATAAATTGGTAATGACATTGACAATAGGCTCTTATATATGACGTAAGGGTGATTGTATTATCTATGATGTATATGTGTGCTTGTGATGTATGTGTCGTAAAAATTAATTTGTAAAATTTTTCAGTAAGAACTTCCTTTTTACTGTACATTTATTTTACAGTCCACCTAATTAACATAGTATATAGCTTGTTCGCCTCATTGTATAGATACAATATATTGTTATACAGTGCCTCTTTTGGGACTTATAATGGTGTTAAAAACGCATCATAAATATATATAAGAATTTAAAAACCAAAAAAATGTGTTCATTTAAAATTAAAGATAAAAAATATATTTGTATTATTCTAACCGATGCTAGTGGCACCTTTTTAGGACCATTTAAAAAATTTTCTTTTAAGAAATCAATAATTTAAATAATGAATGATATTTACATTTCTATATACAGTCTTCAATGTACATTGAGTCAGGCCTGTCCTATGTATCTATTCTAATTTTTCATTTCCAACAAGTTTTATAGATAGAAAAGACTGGTTAACATGTGGACGATGGGACCTATATTTTAATTGTGTGGTCCCGCTGGCAGTCGGATTTTTTTCTTTTTATTCATCCACATGCACCATAGAAGCAGAGCTATAAGAGACAATCAAAAACATTTGCCTGCATGACTTCTTAAATGTGTTCGTAACTGGGTCACATGGGGTCAAAAAGTAGGTCACTAGGTCAAATTTAAGGAAAAAAACTGAGGCCACATTTATGGCCCAAACTTCACCAACTAGACCAGAATGTTTGCCTACATAAGGCCAACTAAAAGCCTATGTCATCAGGTTAGTGATTAAGGGCCATGATGGCCCTCTAGTTTTAGCTACATATAGTTTATCTTCCTGTGTCCTGGTAATACCCTGGGGAGCATCCATTGGATCCACCGACATCTAATATTTTATTAAGTTTGGCTTTGGTGTCTATGTGGTAAAAGTGAACAATTTTTTTTTGTATCCACTACAATCATAGTATCATAATGGTTTGTTATTGTTATTGTTACTTTGGTCATTCAAAATACTTCAGGTAGGAAGGATACCAGCACTTGACAGGTAATTCTAACAACACTTACCAGATATGCCTTACATAATAAATAGTGAGGAATTTTCATTTTGTGATAGGTGACTATGGTATCAAAGACTGCAAGTTGTCTTCCAAAATTCTCTTAAATGGATAAGATTGATCTGTCTTCTGGCTTAGTATCAAATCCTAACAGCACACTAATGGGCATCACAAGAAGTGATGACATTATTATTTTATATATTTTCTTTTATTTTTAAGGATATCACAAAAAGGATTATATAAGCTCTTATTCCCACTGCTGTGGTCCTTATATTGAACATGTCTATTTTTATGCAGGACTGTCTGATCTCTAGTCCTTATCTTAACCATCAGACCCGTGATGTTAATATATAATGTGAATAGAAAGGAACCATTATGTCAAAAGAAGATCCTTTTTATTTAAATACTTCAAAGCGGCATAGTTGTCTTCATTGTTTCTATGTGTTTTGGAGGATATTGAGCCCAGACTTAGGTCAATAAACTGTGTTATTGCAACTTAAAATACATGTCACAGTGAACATACTACAGCTTTGGAAGGATATAATAGATATACAGCAAACATGTAGATCAGGTGCAGATCATTAAGTGCTATCTTATTCATATGCCATTTACTGTTATAAAGTAAATTGTATGTTAAAGCTCCTTAGGATAATTGTTACTGTGGGACAGACAGTAAGGGTCAGCATTACAAGGTTTGGAGTAATCAAGAACACTTTATAATGAGAAATATATTAGAAAATATATGTAGCATTGATGAGGCTTTAAAATGTGCAGTGTATTTGCATCTGTAATATATATTTAGGGAAACTTAAACAAAATGTATTGATCCATTATTTTAAAAAGAAAATGAGCTTATTCAGAGATAGTACATTTTCATACATTTGTAATATTTTACACAGTATAAATGCAGCTAACTTACTCAGGTAATAATGTATCCACTTTTGTATATCATTAAATACATGTATCAATAAAAAGCAAACACATATATTTTATAAACTGATCAATGCAGAAAACGTTACTTTACACTATACTTCTTCTAACGTAATGAAGTTTAATTCCTATTGAGCTTGATCTGTACAAGAAATAGTTGTCAGTTTACACATCACTTCATCAAGGTGGTGAAACAGTTATTACCAAGGAGTTCTGAATGTTGCTGGTAAACATGCCCTACAGTGTTGGCACTAGACTTTCAAAAAGAGTGTTTACATAGAGGCACATTAAGAAAATTTTTGTGGTGGGGGTGGGGTATGAATCAAGATCCAGTCAACTTGATTGCATGTATACAAAGTAAGGGACCCAAACTTTGACATAAGCAGCTAACAGACAAAATTTACTTTAAAAGCTTAGTTTTTTAAGCTTACATGTGTGTTTTCACAACTCAACTCTTTTACCTGGTTGGTGTCTCTGCTCTGAATCCATCCTTGGTATACATGTCATTTGTTAAGTCATGTGATTCTTGTTTAGATGAGTATACTGATACAGTGAGTAATTTCTACCAATGCAGACAGCTTTGATATACATCCATGTTAAAATTGTGCCAGAAGCTCTAATTAGGTCAAAAGTGCAGTTAGACAGCTATGCAGGAAATTTGTATCAACTCCATGTAAAGTACTGAGATGGACCATTTTTAAGTCAGCAGTTAAGAAGCTGCTGACAGTCATAATCCTTCTACTGATGTATGCTGTATGGATGACAAAAAACATTCCTAGCAGACGATGGCCAATGCATAATGTTTTATTCATACAGTGTACACAAAAAGGCCATTGATTTCACACATGTCTGTGGCATAGGCTAGTCTTATACTCGATAGTCACTTACAGTTTCCGTAGATAAACACATTTTTACATCATTGTAACCACTCATAAATATTCCATCATTAATTAGCCATTTTGTGCTCTTGACAATCTACTTAATATGTTTGTTGAGCTCATTAAAGGTCTACACTGATATGCTTGATGTATATGATCTTACAAAGGTGCTACTCAAATGTTACAAAAAATTGAATCATGGAGTAAGTTTTGGTGAAAAATTCTTCCATGTTACATTGGCATGGAGCATGAAGTTAGAAATGACAATTATTTGTTATTGCTTATAAAAATGATAATAACCTGGAGGCAGCAATAAATGTTATTCTTTGATGTACAAACTGATCAGATCTGAGAATATAGTGCTGATCTAGATGAACTGTTTGACCAGCATATTGGCTGTTTGCTGGAAACTCTTAGTACTTAGTACTTGTATATCTGCCTATCTTTGTGTGTAACTATTGGAAAAAAGCTTAGAACTTAGATTGAGTTATTGATAAATGTAACTAAGAGTGTTGTATCAGGATCTGCACTATGTTCAGAAGTTTGTAGCAATAATGTCTGTGCTTTTGCTTGTTATCTTTGGCAGAGAGCTTAGAAATGGAATGCATTATTGACAATTGTAGTTTGGGGCTGTATGATCATGATCTATACTTGTTGTACTATTTCTTTAGTGATGACTTCCTTCAGTAGTGTCAAGCTGCTGGACAAAAAGCTAGGAGCAGGAATGAGTTGGTGTAATTGACAGATGTGGCATTTTACAGCTTACACACTTCATTATCTCCAGGAACCTGTGTTTGATAATCCATTTATCCAGAGATGGAGGAAAGTTTAGATCATCAGATATCAGGATGTTATTAGCACAGTTAGAGAAGTCTCAAAGAGAAGCTTGCATAGTGGTCACACCTAGTTAGCCTTATATACCTACATATTTCCAGTTTTGTAATTTTTTTCCATAGGGAATTGCAGAATAATAGCTTTTTTCTCACACTTAAATCTTTGGCAAATCACCATTTTCAAGAGTTCAACACAAACAATTGCTCTTTTTACATATATGCAAATGTACATGGACACACTATATTAGATAAAAATATGGCAATGCCCATGTACTGTGTAAATATGTTAAAAGAGCAGTTGTTTATGTTTAGCTTTTGAAAATGGCATTTTGCCAAAACTTTCAGTGTGAGCATTTTTTGACATATATAGTTAGCATTTTAAAAGTCAGAATTGACAAAGTGTATTTTATCTTTCTCCATAGTAATTTAAATTTTATGAATCAATAGTGATTACTCATTTTCATTATATCCATCTATAAATAAGAGATATCATTGGTTAGTAGGTTGGTTTTGTAAATAACTAACCAGTAAACTTCTTAAACATTTGACCTGAGTTTACCAATGTATATTTGGTTCTTAGAATAAGATATGTCATTACTTGCAGGCTAATTGTGCTTCCATGTTATTTTTTTTTTATATCTTTAGAAGCTACTGTTAAATGGCTTGTGCAATTGTAAAATAAAATTATGGTGGTTGATATTTATTGTACTTATTTGACAATTAAGAACAGCATTCAAATAAACTTAAAAACTACCAATCTTTTTCAAACAATGAATGATTTAGATGACTGTCAAAACAGTCAATGCTAAAGACATATGTAGTATTCACCTTTTAATTAGAATATTTAACTCCCCGACCATACACTCTTGGTATGTTAAATTTTGTAAACAATAAAATTACTTTGGATAAGGTTAACCAAAAAACCATTGCCATCTCACTATAAATCATGTTCTAGTTTATTGCAACTTTTAAATTCCACTGATAGGAAATCATGTCAAATTCTTGTTTTTAATGTGTGTTTTTTCAGTAACATAATTTTGCTCAAATTAATAAAATCTTCAGCAAAAATACCACTATTCAAAAATCTTAAGTAATCCCATATTATTTTTATGTTCTTCAGGTGCGACTACTATAGACATAGACAATGAACCTGAACCAAGTCTTCCACCTGCCCAGTCTAAAAACAACCAGAGAGGCAGGAAGCCTGCTCATAATGGTGTATCCAGCCAGAACAAACAAGACAGCAAAACACGGGTGGAGTACCCTAAGGAGAACGATCAGCTCAAACTGTCTCAGCTGTTTGATGTTCTCCGCCCTAAAAAACCCACCGAGGAAGGCCCGATTGAAACCCAAGTGATGCGGGTAAGCACTCGCAGGTATAGTGAGTCAGATAGTGATTCGAGTTCATCATCAGATTTGGTTCTAGACACCAATTCTCATAGAAGCTCTCCGAATGCCCCATCAGTGACAGAGTCAGAGTTTGATGCCAGGATTCACTCTCCTGTCTCTCTGTCACCATCACAAAGCTCTGTTGAGTCACCAAGATCTGTCGACCATGCCAGACAGATGGCACCTGACAAAGGTGACAGACCTACAAGACCCATTCCTGCTCCAAGGTCTCCTAAGCCAGCTGTTAGGACCAAGATCAAAGAAACTCAAGCAGTTGTTAGACCAAAGACAAGAAATGTTGTGGAATCACAAGTCCCAGAGAAATCCATCCTGAAATTAGGTGATGAATCAAAGGTTGCAATGTCAAGGTCGGTTGATATCAATCTTGGTGCTGATTTGAATGCTGAAACTGAATATAAAAGACGGGCTGTTTCTCATAATGAGCTCAATCTACAATTGCATGTAAATAAGACCAAAGAATCTCTTGATAAAAAAAGCAGAAGCCATAACACATTGGCAGCAGCTGAAACATCGCAAGAACAGAAAAGAAGCTCAGACAGTGAGTTGTGGAAAGGACAAAAAGAATACTCTAAACAGAAAGGTGATGGCTTAATTGAACGAAATCTTCAAAGACCAGTTAGTAGTGACATAATTACGGCTACTACAAGAGGCCAACCAGAAAAAGTTAAAAGAAAACAGAAGCGAAATGATGCTCAGTCAGAACTCAAGCATGAAGAGCATATTAACGCAAGACAGAATCAAGCTGCTGAATCCAAACCTGGTAAGAGACAGGACACAAAAGGTGATAAGTCTAGAGAAATCAAACATGAATATGTGGACGTTCACATTGATTCAATGCCAGAAGCAGATCAAGTGACTATTGAAAGTGTTCAAAAAGGGGAGAAAGGCAATAATACTGACAACCACCATGATGTAAGTGATAGAATCAGTGTAAGTAGTAAAGCTTCCAGAACATCTGCTGACCACGAGACCGGTGGGGTTGGTGGACATTCAAAAGTTTCTTCAGATGAGGACTTCCAGTTTACAATTCCTCTTCCAAGAACAGGTTCCCCATATTCATTCTCCATGGATTCTCTCCCCTCATCTCACCCGTCCCCAACATTACGCCAAAGAACCCATGATCTGAGCCTGGTTGAATCTTCAGATACTGACTCCTTGTCACGATTCAGTCAACCAGAGTTATCTGAGCACAGTGGAACAGAGTCTTTAAAGAGCAAAAACAGCGAGGAGGACTTCGATGTAGAGGTTCTGTCAAAAGTGCGATTCCAACGAGTGTCCAAGAAAGTGGGTCAGATGGGAATTATGTCAAAGATTAAGTCTCCAAAGCGAAGTAAGTGGGAATTAATTTTTATTGCTTCTTGCTTTCTACTTGTTTATGTAAATAATATTATATTTTTTTAATTGTTTTGTGACCTTTTATAGTCATGAAGTTCAAATTAAATGTCTGTTTTATTTAAGAAAAATGCAACACATTAAAAATACCATTATTAGGGTAGCATGCAAAATTATATTTATTTGGCGCTGTTTATGTTCACCTTTAAAACATCCAAAATAGATTAAACAATGAAGGTTCAAGAACGATAATTAAACCAAAATAATGTCAGACATTTTGTCTTACTTAATCTGAATTATTGTTTTAAATGGTCTGTGGTTTAAAATTAAACTAAAGAACTTCTTAAAGTAAGGAATGTAATTATACTAGGCAATGACAAAACAAGAAAAAGAGAACAATGTGATAATTAAAGAAAAAATAAAGAAAAAAATGCTTGGTCTTTGTTAAATACCAAGAACCTCTAGTAGGACAGTTCCATGCACCACTTTGACTTGTTACATGTCTAATGCAGTTTTAATATACATTTTGACAGGCACTATGTTAACATAAATATTGAAACGTAACCCTAATTATGATTTTAATAAGTTCCAGCCAACCTTTTTAGTTAATTTGGTTTACAGCCAATCTTAAAGGAATGTCAATCACTATTATTTTAGTCTTTTTTCAGTTATACTTAAAGTTTATAAATGTTTTCTGTCACTAAAATGGTTTCATGGGATTTTGTTTGGTACATTTTTATCTACCAGTTAAAACTTTCGTAAAGAAAATTAAAATATTATTTCCTTAACAAATCCTTCATTTCATAATTTAAAAGATTTCCGTTGTTTGGCCACCACAAAACACTAAAACTTATTTGCATCTAAGATGTGTAAATGTGTGATTCGAATTTCTTCATGCTTACTAAAACATTTTAGACTGAAAAAACTATCACTACTATATTAGACAAAATAATTTACCAGTACAATATCAGACAAAACAGTTAACCAATACAATATTAGACCATACAGTTAACCAATACAATATTAGACCATACAGTTTACCAATATAATATTAGACCAAAAGATTTCCCAGTACAACTTTAGGCCAAACAGTCCACCAATACAATATTATGCACCAGACCTGGAAGCGCAATGTATAGAGCGTCGGCTCCAGGTATGGGAGGCCAGGGTTCGATCCTGGGCCGCGACATGCCACAGTTGTTAAAAATAGTACAGGTATAGCTCCTTTGTTAATGGTGAAGCAAATATAAGGGTTGTTCCATGGCTGGTAATATATGACCTGGTAATATATAATGACTGAGTGTGGTATCATGCCAGGTGTTCAAGGCATGCTATATACACCATGAGGGCAGAACTAGATCTACTTCAAGTGGACACTGTCTCCAAATAACTGAAATATTGTTTGAGAGACCATAAACCCAATTAACAAACTATATTAGACAAAACAGTGTATCGATACAATATTAGACAAAACAGACAGCCAATACAATAACATAGAATTATTTTTACTACCAATACATTATTAGACCAAACAGTTTTCCGATATAAGACAAAAAAGACACCCAATACAATATTTGACCAAACAGAACATCAATGCACTTTATCAGATTTATTCATTCAAATACATTACTTCTTCAATATCATTGCCTTCCAGCCACACTATACCCCCAAGGGTTATGGGCCTTTGACTCACTCATAAAAGATGTATAATGAGAGTGATGATACAGAGAATGTTTATTGTTGTTGTTTTTCACATCACTAACTAGTGATGCAGAAGCCAAGTAAGAGATCTTCTCTACTCACTGCCATAATGATGATGGTTGTATGTGATCTAATAGCTAATGGTTTCTAATGGTTAAAGTGCTGTGAAATGATTATGACTTAATCTCATAGATGGCTGTTAGATTGTTTCACTTGATCTGAAGAATTGGTACTTTCCAATAAAGGCTACAACTCAGTCAAAAATCAATAAAATATTTAACAAAAGGTCATTGTTGGTACATCACATTCAGTCATACCACTAATCTTAATCTTGACTTTAGGATTATTGGCTGTCTTAGTTTTGTTTTCAGGAATATTCATTAGCAACTGATGACCCAGTGAATATGTGCTTTTTGTAAGGTGGTAATTCCTTTAAAAGCGAAAGATTTGGCTTAATTACCACGCATACAAGCAAGGCCTATTCTTCACAAGAGTTGTTTTGTGCCCATAATTTTAATATCCATGGTTACTTTCATATTTCAAACACAGTAATGCTGATGTAGTGCAGTACCATAGTATCTAAAACTATAAAAATAGACCTCATTAATGTCATTGTGTTGGTCAAGAGGCAAAAGACACAAGTACTTAACAAAATAGGAATTGATAGTGGACTAAACTGGTCTTTTTTTTTTTCAGTATGATGTGATGTGTTTTTGTCAAGATTTTATATCACTTTGTATCAGTTTATTTTAATAAAGATTATGAACCTGTCTGAAAGTTTGATTTCTAAACACATTTGCAATGCTTTGTTTCTGGCATTTTTATAAAGTGTTGAAATAAAACAGGCAGTCACATCATCAGTGGAAATTGAAAAGAAAATTGCTTTTAGGAAATAAAAATATAAGTCTTGTTCTGTATTTCAACCCAAGAAATGCTTTTGGAAGGACAAAAACCTTACCACTTGACCAAGCTGTCTCTTTCTTGTGTGTAATGATAAAAAAAAAAAAAAAATCTGGATGATTCTTCATGAAAGGTTTCACAAATGTGAAATTTCTTTGGTACACAGCTTTAACATCACAAGATACAGATCAAATTTAACTTTAGGTCTCTTTTGGTCAAGGTCAGTTACTAAAAATAGAAAAAAAACCATCCCAATAACTTTAGTTATGAATGAGATATTATGATGAACTTTGCTGCATAGGTAGCTTATGTGAAGACAACACTTTGGATTGAAAGTAGGACCAATAGGGTCAAGGTCACTGTAACTAAAAATAGAAAAACTGTTTCTGCCCAATAAATTCAGTAACAAATGAGATATTTTTATGAAATTTGCTGTAGATGTAGCTTCTGAGGAGCTGATGCTTGGGATTGAATATGGGGTGGGTTGGTTCAAGGTCAAGATCACTTTTACATGTGGCTATGTTTCTTGTGTTACCTTATGCCAATGAATCTAAGCATACCAGTTCTAGTATCAAGCATCCATGTATTATCACCTTTATTGATAGTTCTAGTTGACAACTGTTTTGCTCTTGCTTCTTCCATGTATCTTCTCATATCATTACAAAGTTAAAAAGAAAACTGATGTTATCTTCTGTTGAAAGTTACAATTCTGTATATTCTCTAATATTCTTGTGAGGTTCATTGACAATGGATTATTTCTGCACAATGTTCTGTCCTGTTTTTACCTATTTGATCTCATCCTTATATTAATAGATGTGCTTCCTGCAAAGATAACTTCATTCTTTTGATACTTTATCCTCTCTTGTCTTTTTTGTACATGTATTCCCTTTTTAATAATCAATTTACATTGATTAGAATTTGGTCTTCTTATTTTATGGTTATGATCAAAAGAAACCTACAGATAAAAGATAAAAATAATGTTACCCAACATAAATCATTACCATGGTTACAGTGTATCTGTTTCAGTTGTAGTAACAGTGATACAATCATCAGATTCTGAATCTATTCATCTCCTTTTTATGGATTTATAGATTTATAGATCATCAAAAAGAGTACATGCAAATAATAACACCAAATTCCTATTGCCTTTTAAGTTCTTTATTTTATGGTTTTATTTTTCTATTGTCTAGAAATGTTGTACCAAACAGATAGACCTGGGGCTAGTGCACAACTGAGTAGACTTCTAGACTTGTTTTTCCTCAATCCCACACCAAGTGGATCAAGTCCTGGTCTGTGGGGACAGATTTAATGTTGGTGGGGCCTTTTGCTAAGCAAGTGCTCTTGTTGTTCTGCTCAGACATTTACTTCAGTCCACCTTTGCTATATCAAGGACAATGATATAAGTTATAAGTAAAGTCTGTGTGTATTCATAGCCCAGGCAAAACATTTTACTGTTCTTAATCTAGTTAATATTAATGTCACAGTAAAATTGAAATATGTTGGATTGAACTATATGCCAGATAATGTGAAAGACTTGTCATAATATCATAGTTTTGTGATTTGAATGGAAAACTGCCACTCATTTGAAAGTATATATTAGTTTAAAAAGACATAGAAATCATTGGCTCTCATTCAAATCTGTGCTGAGGAAAGAAAAATGATCAGTGCTTGTTACAGTTTTGACATCTCGTGTTTTTCAGCAGAATTTTAGGGTCAGGCAATGTCATAAATATGGGATGTTTTCAAACACAAACACTGAAAATTGTAGCCATAGTTAAAAGAAAGATTTATTTTGAAGAATCTTTACATTTAATGTAAATGCCTTTGGCCATGTATAGGTTTTAAGTTTATTGTCACGGTAACTTCTTTGTTGGTGAGGGTAAAAAGTTTCCAAGTTGTGCCTACTTATTAAAACATTGTACCTGTTAAGTTTTCAGTTTTAAATGTTCTGGGCTGTGATATTGACATGAAAAAGGCATATGTTTTCTTCTCTTTCTTCTGGTCAAATAAATAGAACCAGTAATTGCAACAGGCTTGGAAAGGTGTACTTAATCAATAACTTTGTTTGAACACTGCACTGACTGTATGATTAGATTGGATGTAAACAATGACATAAACATGGAGGAACTCCACAAACAGAAGGCCTGAGGTTGTGTTTGTTTTCTTTCAAAGGACATGTAACAAATATAGGGGACAATTGCCATGTGCATGCCTTAGTTTCTAGCACCTAAAACTGGTGTGTGTTTCTAGATTTTAGTAGATTTTTTGTGTCATCCAATTAAGTGCACTGGCCACAATAGCTCAGTTGGTAGAGCATTGGCTTGCGAATCGGGAGGTCGCGGGTAAAATCCCTTGCTAGGTCAAACCAAAGACTTTAAAGTTGGTAGTAGTGGCTTCCCCCCTAACGCTCGGGGCTAAGGGGACAGCAATACGCCTGACTCGTCGGTGTCAGTATAATGGACTGGCTGGGTTCAGTCCCTGGGCACCTCATAAGTGCCCCTGTGCTATAATGATAGAAATGTCGCTGCACAGTATCGGCAAAAATACCAGCAAATCCCATCCCAATTAAGTGCAATTTTGTATATTGTCTTGCAGGTAAACATGAAGCTCTAGGTATAGAATTGACACCAGATTCCTCTTTTAAGACATTTAAAACCAATAAAATAAATATTGCTATTATTGTCTGTGAACTAGGTCTGGGCACATAATCTGTGGACTTAGTGACCTGGTACAGAGAGCTCTGGTTCAACACCATTGACCAAAGTCCTGGAACAGAGAGCTTTGTTTCAGAATCAATGACCAAAGTCCTGGTACAGAGGGTTCTGTTTTAAACCCATGACCAAAGTCCTGATACAGAGGGCTCTGTTTCAGACCCAATGACCAAAGTCCTGGTACAGAGGGCTCTGTTTCTGACCCAATGACCAAAGTCCTGGTACAGAGGGTTCTGTTTCAAACCCAATGACCAAAGTCCTGGTACAGAGAGCTCTGGTTCAGACCCAATGACCAAAGTCCCGGTACAGAGAGCTCTGGTTCAGACCCATTGACCAAAGTCCTAGTACAGAGGGCTCTGGTTCAGACCCAATGACCAAAGTCCTGGTACAGAGAGCTCTGGTTCAGACCCATTGACCAAAGTTTTGGTACAGAGAGCTCTGGTGTACAGAGAGCTCTGGTTCAGACCCATTGACCAAAGTCCTGGTACAGAGAGCTCTGGTTCAGACCCATTGACCAAAGTCCTGGTACAGAGAGCTCTGGTTTACAGAGAGCTCTGGTTCAGACCCATTGACCAAAGTCCTGGTACAGAGAGCTGTGGTTCAAACCCAAATAACCAAAGTCCTGGTACAGAGGGTTCTGTTTCAGACCCAATGACCAAAGTTGTGGTACAGAGAGCTCTGGTTCAGACCCAAATGACCAAAGTCCTGGTACAGAGGGCTCTGTTGCAAACCCAAATAACCAAAGTCCTGGTACAGAGGGCTCTGGTTCAGACCCAATGACCAAAGTCCTGGTACAGAAGGTTCTGTTTCAAACCCAAATGACCAAAGTCCTGGTACAGAGGGCTCTGGTTCAGACCCAATGACCAAAGTCCTGGTACAGAGGGTTCTGTTTCAAACCCAAATGACCAAAGTCCTGGTACAGAGGGCTCTGGTTCAGACCCAATGACCAAAGTCCTGGTACAGAGGGTTCTGTTTCAAACCCAAATGACCAAAGTCCTGGTACAGAGGGCTCCGGTTCAGACCCAATGACCAAAGTCCTGGTCAGAGGGCTCTGGTTCAGACCCAATGACCAAAGTCCTGGTACAGAGAGCTCTGGTTCAGACCCATTGACCAAAGTCCTGGTATAGAGAGCTCTGGTTCAGACCCATTGACCAAAGTCCTGGTACAGAGGGCTCTGCTTCAGACCCAATGACCAAAGTCCTGGTCAGAGGGCTCTGGTTCAGACCCAATGACCAAAGTCCTGGTACAGAGAGCTCTGGTTCAGACCCAATGACCAAAGTCCTGGTCAGAGGGCTCTGGTTCAGACCCAATGACCAAAGTCCTGGTACAGAGAGCTCTGTTTCTGACTCATTGACCAAAGTCCTGATACAGAGGGTTCTGTTTCTGACTCATTGACCAAAGTCCTGGTACAGAGGGCTCTGTTTCAGACCCATTGACTAAAGTCCTGGTACAGAGGGCTCTGTTTCTGACTCATTGACCAAAGTCCTGGTACGGAGGGCTCTGGTTCAAACCCATTGACCAAAGTTGAGAGCTCTGATACAGAACCAATGACCAAAGTCCTGGTACAGAGAGCTCTGGTTCAAACCCAATGGCCAAAGTCCTTGTACAGAGAGCTCTGTTTCAGACCCAGTGACCAAAGCCCTGGTACGGAGGGCTCTGGTTCAGACCCAATGACCAAAGTCCTGGTACAGAGAGCTCTGATTCAGACCCAATGACCAAAGTCCTGGTACAGAGAGTTCTGGTTCAGACCCATTGACCAAAGTCCTGGTACAGAGAGCTCTGGTTCAGACCCAATGACCAAAGTCCTGGTACAGAGGGTTCTGTTTCAAACCCAATGACCAAAGTCCTGGTGCAGAGAGTTCTGGTTTAGATCCAATGACCAAAGTCCTGGTACAGAGGGCTCTGGTTCAAACCTAATGACCAAAGTCCTGGTACAGAGAGCTCTGGTTCAGACCCATTGACAAAAGTCCTGGTACAGACGGCCATGGTTCAGACCCAATGACCAAAGTCCTGGTACAGAGGGCTCTGGTTTAAACCCATTGACCAAAGTCCTGGTACAGAGAGCTTTGATTCAGACCCAATGACCAAAGTCCTGGTACAAGAAGCTCTGATTCAGACCCAATGACCAAAGTCCTAGTACAGAGGGCTCTGGTTCAGACCCAATGACCAAAGTCCTGGTACAGAGAGCTTTGATTCAGACCCAATGACCAAAGTCCTGGTACAGAGGGCTCTGGTTCAGACCCAATGACCAAAGTCCTGGTACAGAGAGCTTTGATTTAGACCCAATGACCAAAGTCCTGGTACAGAGAGCTTTGATTCAGACCCAATGACCAAAGTCCTGGTACAGAGAGCTCTGATTCAGACCCAATGACCAAAGTCCTGGTACAGAGAGCTCTGGTTCAGACCCATTGACCAAAGTCCTGGTACAGAGAGCTCTGGTTCAGACCCATTGACCAAAGTCCTGGTACAGAGGGTTCTGATTCAGATCCAATGACCAAAGTCCTGGTACAGAGAGCTCTGATTCAGATCCAATGACCAAAGTCCTGGTACAGAGAGCTCTGGTTCAGATCCAATGACCAAAGTCCTGGTACAGAGAGCTCTGGTTCAGACCCAATGACCAAAGTCCTGGTACAGAGGGTTCTGATTCAGATCCAATGACCTAAGTCCTGGTACAGAGGGCTCTGGTTCAGATCCAATGACCAAAGTCCTGGTACAGAGAGCTCTGGTTCAGACCCAATGACCAAAGTCCTGGTACAGAAAGCTCTGGTTCAGACCCAATGACCAAAGTCCTGGTACAGAAAGCTCTGGTTCAGACCCAATGACCAAAGTCCTGGTATAGAGAGCTCTGGTTCAGACCCAGTGGCCAAAGCCCTGGTACAGAGAGCTCTGATTCAGACCCAATGACCAAAGTCCTGGTAAAGAGGGTTCTGGTACAAACCCAATGACCAAAGTCCTGGTACTGAGAGCTCATGTTCAGACCCAATGACCAAAGTCCTGGTAAAGAGGGTTCTGGTACAAACCCAATGACCAAAGTCCTGGTAAAGAGGGTTCTGGTACAAACCCAATGACCAAAGTCCTGGTACTGAGAGCTCATGTTCAGACCCAATGACCAAAGTCCTGGTCCTGGGGACTTGGCCACATGAGCTCAGGTGGTAGAGCGTCGGCTTGCAGATTGGGAGGTTGTGAGTTCAAACCCCAGCCGAGTCAAACCCAAGATGGGTTCAGTCCCTGGGCACCTCATAAGTTCCCCTGTGCTATAATGATAGAAATGTCGCTGCACAGTATTTCTACAATGCCGGCTAATCCCATTCCCAATCCCAGTCCCATCTTGTGATGAACATTAAGGTTGTTATACAGGATACTAGATGCCTGTAACTGTCATGATTAGGGTTATGTTAATGGCATGCTTTCATTGTAAGGCTGCACATTTTCTACAAGTAAATGCTTCCTGAAACCCTAAACAAAATAATAAATTGTAAAAAAATATTATTATTATATATTTCTGTTTTAACAAATGTTATTTGTTGCAGCACTTCAACAATACTGTGAGTGCTTACATTTATCCAAGGTTAAAGTATTTTCAATAAAGAAGACACATTGCTTTGAAAATTAACTTAACTGAAAAAAATAATGCAGTTGGCCATGAGCTGCCAAAGTAGCTCTGTTAACTGGGAATTTTATGACATTTTATGCATTATTCTAAACTGAATGTAGGGTCCACTTAACAAATGTTCAGATGAACTCTTTTATTCGATGATATGTTGCTTTATGATGGAAGATAGTCAATATTTCACTGAGATATTTTTTCAGATTAATCTTTTTTTTTCCTTTTCCATTTACAATTTTACCAGACTTTACAGACTACCAGACCTGTGGTTTCCCAATGGTTCTACCCAGAAATTTTCCTTCATCAGCTGCTAAACATCTTTATTAAGAATATATTTGAGACAAAGCAATTCATAAAAAAGCTGGCAGCTGTCTGATCAGGGACTGTTCTATTAGTTGGTTTGTTTTGCTCATTATGGCTTGAGAACTCTGCATGAAGCTTTTCTGATACCCTTTCAACCATCATCTGATGTCCGTCGTGTGGCATCAACAATATGCTTGAAAACACAATAGAGGCTTCAGTTTCTATCCAGTCTTCATCAACCATGTCAGAATCCTTGAAAAGTTTGTGTGAGTCACATGGAGTCAAAAAAGTAGGACACATTGTCAGATTTAAGAAAAAACGTGTGAACACACTAGAGACCACATTTATGGCTCAATCATCACTAAACTTTGCCAGAATATTTGTCTGCTTGAAAATTTTGGATGCATTCATAACTGGGTCACACAGGGTAAAAAGTTAGGTCACTAGGTCACAATTCTTAGGAAAAAAAAATGAACACATTTTAGGCCACATTTATGATTTATAGCACAATCTTCACCAATCTTGGTCAGAATGCTTGTCTGCATGAACTTTTGGATGAGCTCATCACTGTGCTACGTGGGGTCAAAAATTAGGTCACTAGGTCAAATTTTAGAAAAAAACTATTTGAACATGCTAGAGGCTATATTTATGGCACAATCTTCACAAACTTGGCTAGAATGTTTATCTGCATACAATCATTGGTTGAGTTTGTAACTATGTCACGTGGGTCAAAAAGTAGGTCACTTAGGTTAAAGTAGGTTAACTCTTAGAAAACCCTAGTGAACACACTAGAGACCACATTTATGGCCCAATCTTCACTAAACATGGCTAGAGTGTTTGCCTGCATAAAATCTTTGATGAATTCATAACTGGGTCATGTGGGGGGACAAAAAGTAGGTTACTAGGTCAAATCTTAGAAATCCCCTGTGAACATGCTAGAGACCACATTTATGGCCCAATCTTCACCAAACTTGGTCAGAATATTTGTTTCTATGGAATCTGAGGTATGTTTTGGACTGGGTCACATGAACTCAGTAGGTTTCTAGGCAAAATTCTAGTAAATGTTATCAGCACAGTGGCCACACTAATGGTCCAATCTTCACCAAAGACTTCTAAATGAAATATCTCTTTAATAATTACTTGACACCAGATATGAGCCTATTAAAAGCCCATATCCTCAGATAAGTGATTAAGGTCCATCATGGCCCTCTTGTTTTTTTTTATATTAAAACTGTTTTGAGTATGTTTTAAATACATGTATGTTCAGCATATTACCACAGATCATAGGTTATCTACAAGTGAACCATAATGTGTATATTCTGCTGAAATAATGGAGATTATTGCTTTGCAAAGGTGGCTAAAAAGATTATAAGAGTAATGCAGCAGGATTATGGTTCAAATTTCTTCAGGGTTTCTGTAGAAATTAAATTTTCTAGACACTCGGAATTCCTTGACATTTTGAACTGACATAAAAAAGAGGAAACATTAAACAAATGAAAGATTAAAAGTTTCTGGTTAGAAAGACAGTTAAACTAAATCGTGCCAGACTGAAAAAGGTTCCTTGATATAAAAAAATGAAAATTAATATTGCTTTGTCCAAGATTTTTTTTTTGTTCTTTTGTGTGGATTACAGTGGATATCAATCTTATTCAATAAAATTGATGCTTTATTGTTATTCGGTTGCATATTCATACACATTTGATTCCCTGAAAACCACATTATATGCAAAATATTTAATTGCATTATTTCTAATTGAAAACTTACATTTCTGCATGTACCAAGAAACCTTATGTATTCATACTATATTCTGTTACCTTCTAGGTTCTATTCCTTGTAAGAAAAAGGCCATATCTGATGCAAATGTCATATTTCTTTGCTTTGATCATGTTTTAAGACCTTAGTATATACAATCTACACAAAAGTATAGCATGATTAAACTGAAGATTGCTCAGGAGGCCATGGGTGGTTAATTCAGAACAAAAGCACAACTAACAGGCCTACTTCTTCCTGAAACTGGTAAAACCATTGATTACACAAACCAGTGAACAACTAATTATCTCACAACTGCCAGACAATGCAAGTGAAATGACAAATTTCTAACAAATATGAAACCAATGAAATCTTAGCCTGCCAAGCTCAAAATGTGCCTGCTTAGGCAAATCTTCTTAATCCAGATTAGCCAGCTCCCAGTGGCAGCTATCAGATCAGACTATAACATATCTGCTAGCAATATGGCTAGTTATTAGCCAATAATAATTATTTATAGGTGATCAACAAATCTAGCAGTCTAAGTGTTACTGGTCACACATCTAAGTGGGCGTTGTGTTATTCCAGGCCACATATGTAAGTGGGCGTTGTGTTATTCCAGGCCACATATGTAAGTGGGCGTTGTGTTATTCCAGGCCACATATGTAAGTGGGCATTGTGTTATTCCAGGCCACATATGTAAGTGGGCGTTGTGTTATTCCAGGCCACATATGTAAGTGGGCGTTGTGTTATTCCAGGCCACATATGTAAGTGGGCGTTGTGTTATTCCTGGCCACATATGTAAGTGGGCGTTGTGTTATTCCAGGCCACATATGTAAGTGGGCGTTGTGTTATTCCAGGCCACATATGTAAGTGGGCGTTGTGTTATTCCAGGCCACATATGTAAGTGGGCATTGTGTTATTCCAGGCCACATATGTAAGTGGGCGTTGTGTTATTCCAGGCCACATATGTAAGTGGGCGTCTCCTAAGAACACTATTGCAATTTGGAATTTTAATTAATGTTTCACTATGTTTTCAGTCACAGTTATGAGACATTTGGTCTTGCTCACTAAAACATTGTTTTGTGGCTTTGTGCTGATCATATGAATAAAAAGTAAAACACAAAAAACAAGTAATCCTAAACAACTGTACAATAAAATACAATTTATCTATAAAAAATTGCTCTGATAAAAAGAAGATGGCTTTAAACATTAAAGACCTGTGTTGGCACATTGCCAACATTTAGAGGAACTATTAAGTAAATTTTTTTTCGGACAAAATTAAAAAATCTATCAACATATATCAACAGTAAATCAGTTCAGTTTCACTTTAAAATAAACAATGTTTATCTGAACTTTTCCATGCACCTTTCCTGCTTGTGTTGTGCTTTTCATTATTATTAAAACCTTGGCGTTATTGTTAAGTTTATTTTATAGAAAGTAAAAATTATTGAACTCCTTTGTTTTATTTGTCATCTGTACCTATTTTAAATAGGACTTTAAAACAACATGAAATTGTCCATAATGGAAGTAATTTGTTAAATTTATAATGGTGATTAGATAAAGATATCCAGGTGTTAATATGATTGTTGAGTCATGTCAGGTTAACATGTATAATATTGATACACTCACACCAATTTCTGACAGAAATAGTAATTTATCTCTGCCTGCTATTGGAATATTAATAAGGCTTAGTCAAAGTTGATCCAGGTCAGCCAGCTGCTGTCTGATCAGGATCTACACTACTTGCTGTTCACTCTTTGTTAATAAGTATATCAACCCTGGCATGTAACATATATATATCCCTGCTGGGAGCTGTCTGATCAGGATCTACACTATTTGCTGCTCAGTCTTTGTTAATAAGTATATATCGTCCCTGGCATGTAACATATATATATCCCTGCTGGGAGCTGTCTGATCAGGATCTACACTATTTGCTGCTCAGTCTTTGTTAATAAGTATTATCGTCCCTGGCATGTAACATATATATATATATATATATTATATATCCCTGCTGGGAGTTGTTTGATCAGGGTTCACACTATTTGCTGGTCAGTCTCTATTTATATTCAGTATATCATCCCTGGCATGTAACATATATAATATTAAATAAAAAAATCCTAGGAATTTAACATGGGTCTTTAACAAAATGTAGCAAGCTAAGAGTTAAACAGTAAGCTTCTTCTCCAATCTTAAATATTTCTCGAGAAAAATAGTTTGCTTTTGTTCAGCTCAAAACAAGGAACCAGTCAAATAATTGTCCTTCTCAGTACACAGCATGCTAGGCTGTACTTGTGGTTTTATTATCCTGTTGGAATAACATGCTCTGTCATAAGAAAACCTTATCAAGGAAGGTCACATAAAATGTCATACAAATGATAATCATTAACAATTGTAACATCTGTTCTTTTTTCCTACCTAAAATATAAATTTAAAATATTTTTTGTTAAATATGTGTTGACAAACGATCAGCAAAAAGATATCAATAATATGAGGGATGATCCAAAATAACACAGACTTTTGTTAAAGTTTTTATATTATTAAAAATACCACAAATAAAATTACAAGAGCTTTAATTGAAATATGTCCAACATAATCTTACAAAATATCAGGAAAATACAGCATCACTTAAGAAAACTTTAAAAATTAAAAGCATACAGTAAGCACCATCAGATGCACATCAAATTAGATATATCAACTTTGTTAGTGAACTAATTGCAGTTTTGCAATGTTTGTTAAGCTTTGTATGTTAAAAGTTTCTCAGAATAGACCCTCTCACAAGAAACAAAATGGCAATGGTAATGAAGCCACTGCTCAAACATAGCAATGTACCATTGCTGGTCAAATAAAATACTACATTTGCTGTTGCTGTCCATAGTTCATGAAGAGACCAAAAACACATCCTCTTCACCTGCTTTTTAATGACCAAAAATAACACAAAATCCATAGGTTCCAAATCAGGGGAATCCAGTTAGTGGCTGATCGTTTGGAACCTGAGGACGCCAATCAAAAGTTGGGTTACTTCGTCCACCTGGGGTTGGGCCTTATCCTGGTGGAAGATAAAGTATCCAAGGGGAATTCCCAGGTGCTGGAGACTTCTCAAGGGCGTCCACAAGGTCTCAGTGTAAGACCTGTAATAGAAACCGTAAAGCATATTAGCAAATTGTCAGTAAATACAAGACCTGGGATTGTTAAATAATATTTAATTGATGTCTGCTATCATTATTATAGTTTAATTAATTTATTTTATAACATAATAATAATAGAGCTAATCACCAGTGTGTGAGTTTTCCTTGAAACTGACCTCTAAATTTTCTGCAGTTACCGGAAGAAACAATATGCTAACATAAAAAATGTAATTTATCAAACATTGTTTAAGTTTGTAAATATCTTCGAATAGGAATTAGCATTGATGGTGGTACCATTAGGTACAGCATGTTGATGAAGTATCCCTTTTTATTCAGCAATGAGAATAAACATGAACTTGCCACCAGACTTAGAGACATGGGCCTTTTCACACTAGGCTATTTCGACACTGCAGACTGCTGCTTGGTTTCCAGATTGTAAAGCCAGATCCAAATCTTGTCAGTGACTATTCATCATTTATATGACTTTTTAATGGTACAAATACCAAAAGAAACATATTTTGAAAAACAAATTAGTTAGTACAATATTAACTTACTGTCAATGTTGCACAGATCTGTATCTAATATTGAATTGCACAAAAAGTGTCCTATTTGTTAGATGTCTGTCCCCTTCAATTGCCTCCTGGATTGACATCAACGCCGTCATGACGAAGTTCTTCTTTCTTCTCCAAGCCTTCTTCAGGACACTCCTGGCCATTTCAAAACTAGAGCTCGGCTTACAGATGTTTTTCTTTGTGTCTGCTAAATTATTTTTAGTGTTTATGTTGGTGTTTTTAGCTCACCTGAGCTCACCTGACCAAATCTTTGGGTCAAAACTTAGAAAAAGCTTGTGAACAGACTGAAGGCCATATTCATAGCCCGATCTTAACCAAACTTGATCAGAATGTTTGTCTGCATGAAATCTTAGATGAGGATATTATTGGTCACATGAGTTCAAAAAGTATGTCACTATGTCAAATCTCAGAAAAAGCTTGTGAACACACTAGATACCACATTGAAAGCCAAGTCATCGCTAAACATGGCCAGAATGTTTGCCTGTAAGAAATCTTGGGTGAATTTGTAACAAGATCACGTGAAGTCAACAATTAGGTCACTAGGTCAATTTTAAGAAAAACCTTGTAAAAACACTTAAGAGGCCACATTTTCTCTTTTTTTTTCTTTTTTTTTTACATTTAAGAAAAAACTTGTAAAAGCACTTAAGAGGCCACATTGACGGCCCAATCTTTACCAAACTTGGCCAGAATGTTTGCCAGTATGAAATCTTACATATGTTTTGAAGTGGGTCATGTGGATTCAGTAGGTTACTAGGTAAAATTCTAGAAAATGTTATCAGCCCAGTGGCCACACTAATGGGCCAATCTTTACCAGATTTCTAAAGTAAATAACCCTTAATCACTTGACGCAAGATATGAGCCTACTAAAAGCATGTGTCCACAGGTGAGCGATTAAGGGCCATCAGGGCTCTCTTGTTTCAAGATTATTACAGACTCTTATAATAGCACATGTTTCCGTATGATCTAACAATGACATTTCTGACATTTTCACATTGGTGATAGTCACTTAAATATTGATTGTTTTCAAAAAGTAAAGATCAAATGACATAAATGACATGACGTCATTTGTTTGCTGTGCTTTGACGTTGCAAAGTTTGGCTCGTTCTCCACTTTCAGTTTTGTGTATATTGACAGGTAATTGCTTTACAAAGTACAATGGCAATTATGCACGCCACATGCATTTTACCATGGTTATTCAAACAAGCAACATGCTTTTGAAATCAAATACATTAATATTTTAGATCAGTTTGTGCTGTTTCTGTTCTGATTGACTTTATAACACATAAATTATTTCAAACATGTTTCAGTTAAAGATGCAAAAGCAAAAGTGTGCATTACTTTGAATCATCCGTTGTACATCAATATCATTTGAATCAACGTCATCCCTACCAATATAATAAAAAAATCAACACAGCAGAAAGAAACACATTAAACATACAAAGACTAAATGTGGTCAGTGTGTCAGTGGTTCTACTCAATCATTTGTATGGCTTCTTTCTACAACCTAATTACTTGGACATTGTTATATTGACATGTAGGTGCAATGTATTAATAAAGAGAGAAAAAGCAACAACATACAACCCTTTAACATAATTGTGAGCCCACGATGTTGATCATTTTAAAAAGAGAACACTGCAAGCTGTATCAGCAGAAACTGTTGTGAACAACAGTCTGAATGCCTGTGGATGGGTATAATGGCTGACTTAAACAGTAAATGCCCTGGGAATGTGCCAGGAAGTTAACATTAAACAATCAGGACAAAAGACTTAAATGCAATTGGAAACTTTTATCAATTTTGTATTTGGCAGAATCAGCAGTAATATATTTCTATAAAATGGATTATATAATTAGGCAAAATATTTCAAATTTCTTTCATTGTACACTCATATTGATACAAACAACAGGAAATTCATTGTATTTAAAGATATATTCAGTTTGGTTCATAATATATGATTTTTGTTTTTGATTGAAGTAAAGTGTCAGGGAACATTATTATTTCATGATTTCTTTTTTCAAAGTTTTTTATCCTCACAAATCATCATTAATTTACCATATACATTCAATTAATTATGTAAAAACTCATATTGAAGCATGTTTTATCATAGCTGCATGTCTGTAACCATGTTATTACTCAGAGTTTTCATTCATTTACAGTGTACAGGCATTGTAACTGTTGTATGTGATCATCAATATTGTTGGCATGTGGAATGTATGCCCTGTAAGCTATGTGATGACAAACTTCATATGCTCTTGTCCAGTGGTGAGATATTTATCAATAAACGTCATCTGTTAATTCAATTTTTTTAAATTAGATTGTCCATTATCGAAAAGTATTTCCGTAATCACATCTTCCTTTAACAATATCATGTTTCCAGCAAAGAGACTAGAAAGCAGTTATCAATCTGATAATGGTTAGTAAAAATATTTCAAGGTCCTACAAAAACTAAGTTATCTGATAATGCATAGTAAAAATATTTCAAGGTCCTACAAAAACTAAGTTCTTACATATGTTACAAGTTGAACTAACTTTTCATGGTTAGGGTTAGGATATATGCAAAGTTGTGAGTTATGATAATATGAAATGAAGAACAATGAGACAGGATATGACAGTGGATATACTAGAGAAAAACAGTTGAAATGGCCAGGGAAGTGTTGAATTGGGTGCATCAAGCTGGTTAAGCTAATTATTGCAGGTTATAAAGGGTTATGAAGAGTTTTTCTTAGACAGACAATGTATAGAAAAATATAAATAGGAATAACATGAAGGATTGGGACTACTGTCTGTAAGAATGTGCATCAGGGAAATGTAAGTTCCTCATTCCATATACCATTGACCCTGACACAGACATTAAATACACTTGTCTTCCTGCTTTTTTATGCTCCTGGTATTTGGTTCAATAAAAAAAACAATAAAAAACATGATCTAGCAACAAAGAAAGCTGCGTTAATACATGATATAATAAACATAATTTTTATCGTTTTTACCAAGTTAAATGTCTCTTAGCAAGAATCAGAAACTTTAGATCTAGTCTTTGGTTAATTAATGTTTACTTAAAACATTTAAATTATTTCTTATTATGATGACAAAGTCACTCAAAACATGTGCATTTAACATCAATACTTTCATATCACTAACATTAAAAAAAAATGTTTTTTTTGCTTAGGCTGTATTATGAGTCATGACTATAAAAGCTATAATAAATGGTTCAAAAAAAGATTGTTTTTTACAGTATGTGATACTAAATTATTGTGTGTATTTTTATTGTTTTGACTAGATGTGACAGCAGACATTGGGTTGCCTGCTATGGAAACCCAGAGTAGTAGGGATGTGGAAGAGGTTTGTAGGGACAGTGGTAAGAAAACTGTTACAAATTCTGGTGATGACTACAATTATGAGCATGATGAAAATGAAAATAGAATTCAAGATGGTAGGAAAGATGCTATACCTAACTATTACACCGGTAGCATGTCTGAACTCCAGGAAGGTGTGGATGAGTTCTTCCTATCATCCAAACCAGCTGATAGTGAGTCTGAAGATGAACAAGTTTTGACTGAAGATATTCTTGTTGAACAAGCCCAACGCCCACATTCATCTCAGATAGATGATTTTATGGCTCGCCTTCAAATGTTAGTGAAAGAAAGAAAAGATTCAGAAAGGTCTTTAGAAATGTCTTGGATTGAGGAGTCAGCTCTCCGGTCAGACAAGGCTTATACACAGGAGGAGATTGATGCAGCAAGAGAAGACTGGCTTAAACAGAGAATTGAAGGGAGGTATGAACGAAGGGCTTCAGATAGAAATGTTAAGCCATCAGAGACTGATTCTATAGAGCTAATGATTGATGAGATGATCAAGCCTGAGCAAATTGGGGAGACAATGCACCTTAAGCCAAGGGCTGAATCTGACCTTATAACCGATGTCAATCTTACTCCCATCACTCCATTGTCAGCTTTTTCTGAATTTGATTATGATATTCCAACAAATGTTCAAGAAAGATATAGATTCTCTTACATGTCTTCAGAATTTGATTCTGCAGATGATGTTATAGATGATGAGGATGAAACAGCAGAAGATGTAAGAATGGCTTATTTGTCAAAAGAGTCAGAGAAAATCATGGATTATGGTAAAGAAGATGGCAATTTTGCCACAGAGGTGCCCAGGAAAATGCCTCTCAGAGGCATGGGATCATTGGACTTGTTAGTCGATCAACAAGGTGATCTTATTGAAGATTCAATGGAAGATGTGCATCTAGATGCAGAATTTCAAGATGTTTTGAAAGTAGCTGCAGCTGAAACCTCAATTGCTATGGAGGAAATGATTAAAAAGACTGATAACTTGCTACAGGTACATGAAAGTGTTGAGACAAAAGAAGACTATTTGTCAAAAACATCAGATGAGGAAGACGAAAAGCCAAACAGAGAGTTTGATTTTAGGCAGCTTGTTGATAGGTTCTCTCCCAGAGCAGAGAAAGACGATGCAGAGCAAGAAAGATTTAATTTCAAACGCAAAGTTGACTTAGCTGAAGAGATAAGAAAGAATCTTGAAGCAGAGGCAGCTTTTAAGGAGAAAAGTAAACCTAAACCTACAATGAAAATGCAGGGACCTCCTCAAAATGATGTCCTTAGTGAGAATCTCCATGATAACAAATCATTGACATGTTATGTTCTAGGCCACACTAAATTGAGTCAAGATTGTAAATCTGACCATGATGAAAGTGAGAAAAACATGAAATGTAAGCTTAGAAGTTCATTAGATGAGCTTGTATTTGAACAAGGAAGATACTTAAAAGAGGATGAAATGAGCAAAAGCGTTGATCTTAGCGAGGAGTTTCAGTCTGCAAATGCTGAAGGAACAGATAGCTTTCTTAGTGTAGATGAGCTTGGAATTCCAAAAGAATCTTTTGTAGTTGAGGAAGCAATGACAAAGATGACACAGAAACGCAAGCTTGAGGCAGCAAGCTCTTTAGACAGACTGATCCAAGATCAAGGAGAATTCATCACAGAAGCAGAATTTGGTGCCTCAGTTGACATAACTCCAGAATTAGTTGCTGCCATGGAGCAGAAATTCAGAGCTGATGTTAAACTTGATGAGATAAAAAATGATGCTATTGCACAAAGTCAGGTAGCAGTTGGGTCTAAAGGTCCAAAACCAGAGATGTTTGAAGTGGTTGTTGTGAATAATAATCGAGAGGATGGTCAGGTGTCAACTGAAGGCCAACAGCTATACATTGAGTATATACCACCAGAAGAAGTTGACTTCACTCCTATAGGATTTGTAGAAAGAGTATTTAATTATGATTCAAATGACTCAGATGCATTAAGTGTTATCACAGAAGAGGATGAATTATCTGACTCAACAGATGAAGAAGGTATATATGCTGACGAGAAGAATCTAGCCACAGAATTGACTTATTCAGATAAGAATGCCAACTGTGTTAATAAAACTGTAGAGTCATATGAGAAAACTGTTCAAAAAGAAGATCAAAAGGTGAAGTTATATGTGAAAGCACATGAGCAAAAGAAAGCAGGGTCAACAGCCAAAGTAGGTGCTGCAAAGCTTATCAGTAACAAAGCTGCAAATAGCAATAAAATAAAAACAGTACATGACCACTGGATTGCTGTTGAAAAACACGAAGCAGATATTTTAGATTTAGAAGAGGATGAGCTGAAAACAACTAAAGCAGATGATTGCCATGTTAAAGTAGCTAATCAAAATTCTCATGAAAATGACATTGCAAAAGTTAAAGTAGCTAATCAAAATTCTCATGAAAATGACATTGCAAAGAAAGTACCTTCTGCACTTGCAGAAAGTTGTATGATTGAGAAAACTTCCAATGTAAGTGAGAGTAATAAACATAGAGATGGTAATGAAGTAAGGACATCAGAAACAAATATACCAGTGTTTATTGTCACTGATACAGACTTTCAAGAAAAATCTGATAATAAACCTTTTCAAAAATTAAATGAACAAATGCCAATGGACTACAAAGAGAGTGATGATATCATAGATGTTGAAAAACTTCCAAAAATGATATCAGAAGAAGAAGATAGTAGCAAATGCGAACAATCAAATGAAATACAAGAAAGTCCTGTCAGTCTTAGAGTCAATAAAGGCAGGTTTGATATCAATGACAGTGCAATTTGTCATTCCATTTCTGATATGGGCTCATTCACAGTTGACCCTAGTTTTGTGGAAGAAGGAATGGAAAAAGATGAAATGTTTGGGGTTCATAAAAGTGTCATGAAATGCAGAAGCATTGGAGAATTGCAAAGCATTTCAACAGCAGATGATTCAATGCTAAATATGTCTGTAGATAAGTGTTATAGTATCAGTGATGGAGAAGCTTCTTGCTTTTACAAGACATATGATGATGAGGAGGAGTGTATTAGCATTGATGAAAGTTTGTTGAAAGATATATCTGGCACTGCAGTTGCATTATCTGATGACAAAATTGAGGCAATGTTACATTCTCAGATAGCTGGTGCAGAAGTAAATTTAGGGTTGAGTAATCATGAAGATGGTGAGGAAATGTTAGGTACTCAGGCTTCCTTCAGGCAGTCTAATAGCATTGTGGATATTGACTCATCTTCGTTGACACCGTCACGTGTCTTTTTAAGTCCAGATGAGAAAATGCTAGGGACCCGTGAATCATTAAGGCAATGTAATAGCATTGGGGACATTGAGCCATCATCCCTTTTGTCAGTTACATCATCTGCTATGTGCCACAGTCTGGCTGAAGGAGATCAAGAATTGTTCTACAATGTACAAGATGAAGATGAGCAATGCAACAGCATTGATGAATTTGCTGACTTTGGAAAGCAGAAAGCTAAGTATGCTAAAGAGGAAAAAGTTAGGAAACTACTTGAATCTAGCTCGTTTGAAGATGTCCCAGAAGGATCTTCTTCAAGAAGTGGCAGTAAGGAAAAGGACAATGGGAAAAAAAAGGCAAATGGGTTAGAAAAAAATGAAACTAAGCCTATACAGCACAAGCCTTTAAAACGTCTTCATGACAATAAGCCTGTTGATGAACTCGCTCTGGAGATTATGATGCTTGGACCACTAGTGAAGCCTAAAGCAGACAGTTTAGTTAGCAGTCAATCTTCCACTATCTCCTCTCAAACCTCTAACACTTCCATCCCTCCCATAGCATCAGATTCTGCTGATGCTCATACTGCAGATAGTTTGGCTGGTTTGCGCCCTGAATGTGCAGAACCTTTACCTGGTATTGCTGACCTTCCCCAAGGTATATCCTGATGCATATAACTAATCAGCTTCATTTGGAACAAGGGCTTCAGCTTGGTAAACCAACCTAGCTTTGCTGACTTGGCCAATATTGACAAGCAGTCTTAATAGTTATCTTTATTCTTTAGCTGTTTGTTTTTCATTTTTTCATGCAACCACATTTTGGACTAATAAATGACTTGAAACAAAAAAGTATTGAAATTTATTTTTTGTCACTTGTGGAAAATATATGCCTATGTACAAGTGTTTAAAATTCTTCATGGAGCTGTATCAAAGGATTTCAATAATAGAAAATCTATTTTATGTAGGAAATAGGATTAATTATTTTGATCATGATAGA
Organism: Sinonovacula constricta; assembly: GCA_007844125.1. Lineage (NCBI taxonomy): Eukaryota > Metazoa > Mollusca > Bivalvia > Cardiida > Solecurtidae > Sinonovacula > Sinonovacula constricta. The sequence continues at coordinate 5,036,035 of CM017556.1, forward strand.
CTGTTTGTCAAATGTTTTAACAGCACTGAGCAGCTAATCCCTGGTGACAGGATGTACTCTGGGTTTGGTGCATGCAACTCTACTAGCTGCTTGCTTCACATGTGGTTATGCAGTTTGATGTTTGTAATGGATTAGAAGTAGATTATTTTGTTTGTATTTATGTTTGCTTATCTAGATATGCATCCAAGAGTGAAGATTTGTATCTCAGAAGAACATGTATTCAAACTGTGTGGGACGCCTAAATTGTAATATTAAGATTACAAATAATAAAAGTATATAATAGGACTCCACATTTAACATCTGGACTAATGTAATAAGTTAGCATGTTACATTGTACCTTCTTTTTAATTTTGGTTATCAGGGGGTTTTAGGTAATATTTTTGTGCATTTAATTTTTTTGCAATAGTTTATATAAAAAAGCACAAATGCATACAAGGTCTAAATAAAAGATGTGAAGTCTTATAATATAGTGTGACATCAGAAGAATAGAATAATTTAGATAATTGATGCAAGACTAATGACATAAGTTTGTACTTTAGAAGTAATGAATTATACACATAAACCAAAAGGAAACACTTGGCTTCCCATAATTATCCATAACCTAGATTAGAAATAAATGTAACCTTGTTATTTCTTTGATTATTTGCCTTTATACTGTGTAATATAATCAATATACTCAATATGATGTATTCATGACCTCATTTCATATAAACAAAGATATTAATTAAAAGATCTTTTAAAGAAGCAGAATATTGTAATATAAATAAAAGCATTAGAATTGTTCATATGCCTAAGAAAATGTTAAACGATAGAATTAGCATCACTATTTATTAGCATTCAATTGTTTGGTTTTCTGGAATAAAAGATACGTTATGAGTAAAATCATAAAAACTAGGAGATAATCATGGTACCAATAAACCAATTCTTATCTTGTGAATAGGTGTCAATATGATAACCATTACTTCATCATTAAAATTCAAAGCAGTGCCATATCAGATAACATCAGTAAGATGTCACTGCCTCTTGTAAGATATACTATTCCAGGTTTGTTGTACATGTTTAGAGGCATCTGTTACAAAATATGTTTAGAAATATAGTACATAATCCATACATTCATCATTCTTTGTGAGCTTCTGACCATTATTAATCTTATAAAATAAAATAATAGGTGAAATATTTTTACATGTATAGGGATACTGCAATTATATATATATGTATATATACATATTATGAAATTCAAAATCAAAATCAAAAACCTATTTAACTACACACATTTTTTTATGAAGGGTTTTTATATCACATGTTGGTCAATAATTAGTCTGAAGAAAACAGGATATTCCAATGATTTTCTGACTCATTTAAGTAACATTTTATCTATAAAAAAACAGGACATTCACATGTTTTTCTGACAGTTAACATTTTATCTAAATAGAACAGGACATTCACATATATTTCTGACAGTTAGGTAACATTTTATCGAAATAAAACAGGACATTCACGTGTATTTCTGACAGTTAAGTAACATTTTATTAGCTCCCCTGAGCACAACGTACTCAAGGGGAGCTTTTGTGATACCGCTTCGTCCGTCGTTCGTCGTCCGTCGTTCGTCGTCCGTCGTCAACATTTACCTTGTGAACACACTAGAGGCCACAATTTTTATCCAATCTTCATCAAACTTGGTCAGATTGGTTCATTATTGGGTCACCTGGGGTCAAAAAGTAGGTCACGAGGTCAAATTTTAGAGGCCACATTTATAGCCCAATCTTCACCAAACTTGGTCAGAATGTTTGTCTGCATGAAATCTTGGATGAGTTCGTAACTGGGTCACGTGGGGTCAAAAAGTAGGTCACTAGGTCAAATCTTAGAAAAAGCTTGTGAACACACTAGAGGCCACATTTATAGCCCAATCTTCACCAAACCTGGTCAGAATGTTTGTCTGCATGAAATCTTGGATGAGTTCGTAACTGGGTAACGTGGGGTCAAAAAGTAGGTCACTAGGTCAAATCTTAGAAAAAGCTTGTGAACACACTAGAGGCCACATTTATAGCCCAATCTTCACCAAACATGGTCAGAATGTTTGTCTGCATGAAATCTTGGATGAGTTCGTAACTGGGTCACGTGGGGTCAAAAAGTAGGTCACTAGGTCAAATCTTAGAAAAAGCTTGTGAACACACTAGAGGCCACATTTATGGCCCAATCTTCACCAAACCTGGTCAGAATGTTTGTCTGCATGAAATCTTTGATGAATTCATTATTGGGTCTCGTGGGGTCATAAAGTAGGTCACTAGGTTAAATTTTAGAAAAAGCTTGTGAAAACACTTAAGAGGCTACATTGATGGCCCAGTCTTCGCCAAACTTGACCATCATGTTTGCCAGTATGAAATCTTACATATGTTTTGAAGTGAGCCATATGGATTCAGTAGGTTACTTGGTAAAATTCTGGAAATTGTTATCAACCCAGTGGCCACACTAATGGTCCAATCTTCACCAAAGATTTCTAAAGTAAATAACTCTTAATTACTTAATGCCAGATTTGAGCCTACGTAAAGCCTGTGTCATCAGGTGAGCGATTAAGGGCCATCATGGCCCTCTTGTCTAAATAAAACAGGACATTCACGTGTATTTCTGACAGTTAAGTTACATTTTATCTAAATAAAACAGGATATTCACATGTATTTCTGACAGTTAAGTAACATTTTGTCTAAATAAAACAGGATATTCACATGTATTTCTGACAGTTAAGTAACATTTTGTCTAAATAAAACAGGATATTCACATGTATTTCTGACAGTTAAGGGACATTTAGTCTAAATAAAACAGGACATTCACATGTATTTCTGACAGTTAACATTCTATCTAAATAAAACAGGATATTCACATGTATTTCTGACAGTTAAGTAACATTTTGTCTAAATAAAACAGGACATTCACATGTATTTCTGACAGTTAAGTAACATTTTATCGAAATAAAACAGGACAGTCACATGTATTTCTGACAGTTAAGTGACATTTAGTCTAAATAAAACAGGACATTCACGTGTATTTCTGACAGTTAAGTAACATTTTATCTAAATAAAACAGGATATTCACATGTATTTCTGACAGTTAAGTAACATTTTATCTAAATAAAACAGGACATTCACATGTATTTCTGACAGTTAAGTAACATTTTATCGAAATAAAACAGGACATTCATGTGTATTTCTGACAGTTAAGTAACATTTTGTCTAAATAAAACAGGACATTCACATGTATTTCTGACAGTTAAGTAACATTTTATCTAAATAAAACAGGATATTCACATGTATTTCTGACAGTTAAGTAACATTTTGTCTAAATAAAACAGGACATTCACATGTATTTCTGACAGTTAACATTTTATCTAAATAAAACAGGACATTAACATGTATTTCTGACAGTTAAGTAACATTTTATCAAAATAAAACAGGATATTCACATGTATTTCTGACAGTTAAGGGACATTTAGTCTAAATAAAACAGGACATTCACATGTATTTCTGACAGTTAACATTTTATCTAAATAAAACAGGACATTCATATGTATTTCTGACAGTTAAGTAACATTTTATCTAAATAAAACAGGACATTCACATGTATTTCTGACAGTTAAGTAACATTTTATCTAAATAAAACAGGACATTCACATGTATTTCTGACAGTTAAGTAACATTTTATCTAAATAAAACAGGACATTCACATGTATTTCTGACAGTTAAGTAACATTTTATCTAAATAAAACAGGACATTCACGTGTTTTTCTGACAGTTAAGTAACATTTTATCGAAATAAAACAGGACATTCACGTGTATTTCTGACTGTTAAGTAACATTTTATCTAAATAAAACAGGACATTCACGTGTTTTTCTGACAGTTAAGTAACATTTTATCGAAATAAAACAGGATATTCACATGTATTTCTGACAATTAAGTAACATTTTGTCTAAATAAAACAGGATATTCACATGTATTTCTGACAGTTAAGTAACATTTTATCTAAATAAAACAGGACATTCACGTGTATTTCTGACAGTTAAGTAACATTTTATCGAAATAAAACAGGATATTCACATGTATTTCTGACAATTAAGTAACATTTTGTCTAAATAAAACAGGATATTCACATGTTTTTCTGACAGTAAACATTTTATCTAAATAAAACAGGACATTCATATGTATTTCTGACAGTTAAGTAACATTTTATCTAAATAAAACAGGATATTCACATGTATTTCTGACAGTTAACATTTTGTCTAAATAAAACAGGACATTCACGTGTTTTTCTGACAATTAAGTAACATTTTGTCTAAATAAAACAGGATATTCACATGTATTTCTGACAGTTAACATTTTATCTAAATAAAACAGGACATTCACATGTATTTCTGACAGTTAAGTAACATTTTGTCTAAATAAAACAGGACATTCACATGTATTTCTGACAGTTAACATTTTATCTAAATAAAACAGGACATTCATGTGTTTTTCTGACAGTTAAGTAACATTTTATCGAAATAAAACAGGATATTCACATGTATTTCTGACAGTTAACATTTTTGCTAAATAAAACAGGACATTCACATGTATTTCCGACAGTTAACATTTTTTCTAAATAAAACAGGACATTCACATGTATTTCTGACAGTTAAGTAACATTTTATCGAAATAAAACAGGACATTCACATGTATTTCTAACAGTTAACATTTTATCTAAATAAAACAGGACATTCACATGTATTTCTGACAGTTAAGTAACATTTTGTCTAAATAAAACAGGATATTCACATGTATTTCTGACAGTTAAGTAACATTTTGTCTAAATAAAACAGGACATTCACATGTATTTCTGACAGTTAAGTAACATTTTATCGAAATAAAACAGGATATTCACATGTATTTCTGACAGTTAAGTAACATTTTGTCTAAATAAAACAGGACATTCACATGTATTTCTGACAGTTAACATTTTATCTAAATAAAACAGGACATTAACATGTATTTCTGACAGTTAAGTAACATTTTATCAAAATAAAACAGGACATTCACATGTATTTCTGACAGTTAAGTAACATTTTGTCTAAATAAAACAGGATATTCACATGTATTTCTGACAGTTAAGGGACATTTAGTCTAAATAAAACAGGACATTCACATGTATTTCTGACAGTTAACATTCTATCTAAATTAAACAAGACATTCACATGTATTTCTGACAGTTAAGTAACATTAAGTCTAAATAAAACAGGACATTCATATGTATTTCTGACAGTTAAGTGACATTTAGTCTAAATAAAACAGGACATTCACATGTATTTCTGACAGTTAAGTGACATTTAGTCTAAATAAAACAGGACATTCACATGTATTTTTGACAGCTAACATTTTATCTAAATAAAACAGGACATTCACATGTATTTTTGACAGCTAACATTTTATCTAAATAAAACAGGACATTCATATGTATTTCTGACAGTTAAGTGACATTTAGTCTAAATAAAACAGGACATTCACATGTATTTCTGACAGTTAAGTGACATTTAGTCTAAATAAAACAGGACATTCACATGTATTTTTGACAGCTAACATTTTATCTAAATAAAACAGGATATTCACATGTATTTCTGACAGTTAACATTTTATCTAAATAAAACAGGACATTCACATGTATTTCTAACAGTTAAGTAACATTTTGTCTAAATAAAACAGGACATTCACATGTATTTCTAACAGTTAAGTAACATTTTATCTAAATAAAACAGGACATTCACATTTATTTCTGACAGTCAAGTAAAGGTTTGTCTAAATTAAACAGGACATTCCTATTATTTTCTGACACAGGGTAGTCACATTTTGTCTAAATGAAACTGGACATTCATATGCTTTTTTGATACAGTTAAGTCCCATTTTGTATAAATTAAAACAGGGTATTCAATGATTCTCTGACACAGTTAAGTCACATTTTGTCTAAATGAAACAGGACATTCAGATGATTCTCTGACAGAAGTATTGAAGAAACGCCGCCACAAGTCTCAAGAGGAGAAGAGAGACACCAGACTTGCAATAATCATGCAGCCATTGTTTAATGCCATGGGCTATCTTGACCTTGACCTTAAAAGGCAGGATAGCTTTGAAACCTACACATGGCCATATAGGGCAGTAGGCAAGGGTTTGTAATCGAAAACAATGATTGCTCTTCACTTTCTAATATTCACTGTTGACAAAAACATTATCTGACTTCAATGTTAGCAAAAACACATTCTAACAACACATTCTTTCAAATAACTGATAACAAAAAAAGCCATTCTTGATATTTACTGTTGACAGAAACATTTTCCTGAAACTTTATGGATCACAAAACTAAAATAATGTCAGCATTTCCCTGTTCTGTAACAAGATTGGATGGCATGTTGGCAAATTGTGTTCTTGTTTGTTATGTAATTGCACAGACTTAAGCAAAATATTTAACAGTGATATGTGGTCTGATCATGTGTATTTTATATATTTGGGGATGTCAATCTAAACGTTACCAGCATCTTTAGACCTATGATAACAAAGATGAGGGTTTATTTACAATTCACTTTTTTAACTTAAAGATTAATTAAGGTTATTAACATGTATGCTTTTGTTTGATACTTTGCTCATATAAGTTTTAATTTCTTGAAAATTATATATTTCTCTCTAATTTAGATAAATCATAGGGTATACCATTTAAACTAAACTCTTTGTGTCTGTTTCATTGTTAATAAAACTCCACTTAATATTGTACCAGGTTTTGCTTGTGTTTTGTTTAGATTTAACAATCACAGTTTTGCTAAGGGGTTGGCTTAGTTTTGCACTTTATTTAACAAAGCAATGTATTATTTATTTTACATTGTATAAAACATTAATTCTCCCTTTTTTAAGAAAATGGATTTCAGAAAAAAATAGATTAACAAACTTGGTTTGATTGGTCTTGTTTACAATATTTCATGGCATGTTATGTACAGGTTTGTCACATTGGATTCTCAGCATGAATGATATTCTCTTTATTTTGATTAATTGTTTACTTGTTTAATTGGCATTTTGATTATTTATGTCTGGGCTGCTCAATATCTGTTTAATATTTTAATACACACCTAGCTGTGAGAGCCAATTTTTCATGGGATTTAATGTATTTTTAACTGCCATGCAATGTTTACATAACATGAAAATGTGATTTTCTTGCCATCAATTTTGCAGTATTGTGTAAAATATCAATGTTGAAAAGTGTTAAAATCATCTTTTTTTTTTTCATTTACCAGAGGATATGTTTACAAGCATTATTAGAACAATTATATTTCAGATTCGTTCATGTTTTCAAAGTATTGTTAATTTATACTCATTTCATTGTTGTTGTTTTTTTAAACGATCTGTTTTGTATTGAATCATCATTTTTTTTTCCCGAACAGCAGCAATGTCATTGTGTTTACAAGCTATTAATCGGGCTGATCCTGCCTCTCTTGTCTCAGGGAAGTTATTGCCTGATCTAACATTTTTGGTCTCAGCGAATTTATTGCCAGATCCAGCATTTGTTGTCTGAGGGCAGTTATTGCCTGATCCAACATCTCTTGTCTGAGGGAAGATATTGCCTGATCCAACATCTCTTGTCTCAGGGAAGTTATTGCCTGATCTAACATTTTTGGTCTCAGCGAATTTATTGCCAGATCCAGCATTTGTTGTCTGAGGGCAGTTATTGCCTGATCCAACATCTCTTGTCTGAAGGAAGATATTGCCTAATCCATCATCTCTTGTCCGAGGGAAGTTATTGCTTGATACAACATCTCTTGTCTGAGGGAAGATATTGAATGATCCAACATCTCTTGTCCGAGGGAAGTTATTGCTTGATACAACATCTCTTGTCTGAGGGAAGATATTGCCTAATCCATCATCTCTTGTCCGAGGGAAGTTATTGCTTGATACAACATCTCTTGTCTGAGGGAAGATATTGAATGATCCAACATCTCTTGCCTGAGGGAAGTTATTGCTTGATACAACATCTCTTGCCTGTGAAAAGTTATTGCCTGATTCAGCATTTGTTGTCTGAGGGCAGTTATTGCCTGATCCAACATCTCTTGTCTGAGGGAAGATATTGCCTGATCCAACATCTCTGGTCTGGGGAAATAATTGTCTAATCCAACATCTCTGGTCTGGGGGAAGTATTGCCTGATCCAACATCTCTGGTCTGGGGGAAGTATTGCCTGATCCAACATCTCTGGTCTGGGGAAATAATTGTCTAATCCAATATCTCTGGTCTGGGGGAAGTATTGCCTGATCCAACATCCCTGGTCTGGGGGAAATATTGCCTGATCCAACATCTCTGGTCTGGGCAGAAGTATTGCCTGATCCAACATCTCTGGTCTGGGGGAATAATTGCCTGATCCAACATCTCTGGTCTGCGGGAATAATTGCCTAATCCAACATCTCTGGTCTGCTGGGGGAAGTATTGCCTGATCCAACATCTCTGGTCTGGGCAGAAGTATTGCCTGATCCAACATCTCTGGTCTGGGGGAATAATTGCCTGATCCAACATCTCTGGTCTGGGGGAAATATTGCCTGATCCAACATCTCTGGTCTGGGCAGAAGTATTGCCTGATCCAACATCTCTGGTCTGGGGGAATAATTGCCTGATCCAACATCTCTGGTCTGGGGGAAGTATTGCCTGATCCAACATCTCTGGTCTGGGGGAAGTATTGCCTGATCCAACATCTCTGGTTTGGGGGAAGTATTGCCTGATCCAACATCTCTGGTCTGGGGGAATAATTGCCTGATCCAACATCTCTGGTCTGGGGGAAAGTATTGCCTAATCCAACATCTCTGGTCTGGGGGAATAATTGCCTGATCCAACATCTCTAGTCTGGGGGGGAAGTATTGCCTGATCCAACATCTCTGGTCTGGGGGAATATTTGCCTGATCCAACATCTCTGGTCTTTGGGAATAATTGCCTGATCCAACATCTCTTGTCTCGGGGAATATTGCCTAATCCAACATCTCTGGTCTGGGGGAATATTGCCTAATCCAACATCTCTGGTCTGGGGGAATAATTGCCTAATCCAACATCTCTGGTCTGGGGGAATTATTGCATGATCCAACATCTCTGGTCTGGGGAAATAATTGCCTGATCCAACATCTCTTGCCTGAGGGAATTATTGCTTTATCCAACAGTATAGCCTGACTCAGCATCTCTTGTCTGGGGGAGGTTATTGCCTGATCCAGAATCTCTCGGTAGAGGGACTTTATTGCCTGATCTAACATCTTTTGTTTGGGAGAATTATTACCTACGGTAATCCAGCATCTCTAGTCTGTGAAAAGTTATTGCCTGATCCAACATCTCTGGTGGGGGGAATTATTGTCTGGTCCAACATCTCTGGTCTGGGTGAAATTATTGCCTGATTCAGCATCTCTTGTCTGACGAAAGTTATTGCCTGATCCAACATTTCTTGTCTGAGGATAGTTATTGCCTTGTCCAACATCTCTTGTCTTGGGGAAATTATTGTCTGATTCAGCATCTCTTGTCTGGGGGAATATTTGCATGATCCAGCATCTCTTGTCTGGGGGAAATTATTTCTAAATCCAGCATCTCTTGTCTTAAGGAAGTTATTGCCTTATCCAGCATCTCTTGTCTTAAGGAAGTTATTGCCTTATCCAGCATCTCTTGTCTTAAGGAAGTTATTGCCTTATCCAGCATCTCTTGTCTTAAGGAAGTTATTGCCTTATCCAGCATCTCTTGTCTTAAGGAAGTTATTGCCTTATCCAGCATCTCTTGTCTGAGGGAAGGTCTTGCAAATATGTAATCTCAAAACCCGCCCAATATTGGTCAGACCCAGGTGAATATTGTAAACCCAGATCTGTCACCACCTGATTGGAGATGTGTGTGCAGGATCTGCACTAGTTGCTCTGTAACTTTTACAAAATGTCAAATTATTTTGCTTATTGACTGCAGCAAGTAGGGGAAAGTTTAAATTGATTTTTAAAGTTTAATTAAAGGAAAGCAGGAGAAGGGTTTAAGTAGAGTGATTAATCACCCCATTGGGAGAAGGCTGGGGAGTTTGTAATGTTTTCTGGCCATGTTTGTACTTGTGCCTGGCATGTTGAGAGAGAGCTTGTGAAGTTTAAGAGATCAGACGCCTGGGGAGAGAGAGACATGCAGACAGATTTTCTTCAAGATAGTAGCTAGGAGGCCATGCAAGACATGCAAAAGATTTTCCCACACTTCCTTTATTGTACAGTTGCTGTCATCTAGAAAAATTGGCCACATGAGAGAAATTGTTGAGATATAGGCAATTTAATTTTCTTAGCAGCGCTGCATGTGCGGCAAATTCTCTTGGGCAATTGTTTCCTTTTGTGAGATCATCTTTGATTAGACAGGTCTTGAAGTGAAAAGTTTCAAACTGTCTTTGGTCTGAAAGTAGTCAGCAGTGTATTGTAATTGATCCGTCATTATATTTTTCATTTTTGTGATGAAATTATTTTTGCTATACATGTTCAATTAAGACAAAATGCCATCTGAATTGTGTAGAATATACTTAGTACATTTTTATATGCATATTCAAATTGTTGAAAGAAATTTACATTATGACAATTGTACTGGTGTCTTACATGTACATACTTATCGATCAGCGTTTGTACAGATTCTTATGAATATTCAAGTATTTTAAAAGGATAAACTCTATCATTTTATTTGAGTTTTTCAGAGATGACATAATAGCATTTTTTTCATGCTTTTTTATAATGTGCAAACATTTTATAGAAAAAAAAATATACTGGTTTCTTTCATATTGGATTTAGACACATGTATTGGTACATGTATTATAAATTATGAAACTTACCAGTCTCTACATACCATAAACTTTACCCCTGTTTCACAGTGTGTTGTTTATTTCCCCCAAAAATAATGTATAGAAACTGCACTGGGCATGCTTATGTGCAACTGTATATTACTTAAATATTTGTCTCTCCATACCATTGCAGTATCAACTTCCAATATATTTACAGTACTGCAGTCTTCACTATCTTCCAGACAAACAATCAATGATAGGTATAGGATAACACTGCATGCGGAGCCACTGAGGTCAAGGTCATATTTAAGGTCATAATTCCAATAAATGGTTATTCGTGCTATCAGAGGCTCAGTAAATTATGCCTGTTTAGGGGAATGAGGGCATAATTTTACATATAAACTCATATTGTATTCTAAGTGGGTCATTTTCTGATTTTCGATTTTCAAAACGTCCATGAGCTGTTAATTGCGTTGAAACGCACTGTTTCCGTTTTTTCTGTCTCATTCATTATTAGATAGTTTTGGTGATTGATTCAAATTAAAAAAATAACCATTCAATGTAATTTGTAAACCTAAATCCTCAAACTATTAAATATTTTTTTTTACCGTCACGTTTGGACGGCTGTGACGGTAAATGCAACTTATATGATAATTACTGTTCAAAATACAAGACAAAATCTGCCATTTCTACGCAACAGTGTTTTACAAAAATTGTGTTATCAAAGCTTTAACAGTTTCAAAACAAATGCTACAAGACCAAGCTGTTAATAAAAGCCAACTTCAATAGGAGAATTTACCGTCACGGCGCTGTTTTGAAATGTCCCAATGACGAATTCGCTAAATACAACCTTCCCAAATAAGTTCAGATATTCGTTCTAAACAATTGTTGGCTTTAAATCATTCTGTCCAATTCATTAAGAAATTAATAACATATTGTTTTATGTTATATTTTTATGTTTTATATGCTCGTGAGAGGTTATTATGTCCGCTCAATTTATGTCCCACATAAAATTTGTCTTTACCATCACGTCATAAGTTACATTTATTTCCAACTGAATACTCTTCAAAATGAAACTCGTTTGCATGCGTGACGTCATTAATATTTTCGCGCCACTTCGCTCTTTTCCGGAAGAAGTTGGTGATGGCGGGCGGTTTAAGCAAGGTAAACCCATATTTTGTAACTTTTTGTCACACATCGTGTCTTTACCGTTCATGATTTTTTGTCTGAATGTTGCATTCTAATTGTTTTTTTCCAATGCGAGATTGTTGTCCACCATAATTTGTTTGAAATAATGTTAAATATGATGTTATGACAAGAAGCATGCTATGCATCTGCCATGTTAACTAAAAAGTGTCTTTACCGCTACGGTCTTTTCCATCACAAACGTGTCGTGACGGTGAAGACAAATTCGTGGCGGTAAAGACAACTAAGTAGAATGTATCATAGAATCAAGTTATATAAATTAAAAATCTTTACTTGATTAGTCGTATATCCGAATTAAGTCGCAACTTGTTAATTTTTCAAAAAAAAAATTAATTCTATTGCAGTCGACTTGAGTAAAGCAAAATAACAATGGCGCTGACAGCAGCTGAACGTTCAAAACGGTACAGAGACAACAAGAAGAAATGTAAAGAAACACACGAAGCATACCTGAAGAAGGAGCGGGAACGATACCAAAAGCGGAAAGAGCAAGGACAGTACAGTTACAGCGGGAAAAGTGAAAGAGAGATGAACTTAATAAGAAGAAAGTGGAAGACGGCTAAAAGAAATGACAGAGAGAAGAAAAAGCAGGAAACGGCTGCGGTAGCATTCATAGAAAACAATACACCAACTTCATCCCCCGCCATGTCTCCTGTAAGACAGGTTATAGAAAACACACATCAGAAAAGATCAGGCAAGAACCGATCCAGAAAGAACAGAGAGAAGACAAAGTGTGAACTGAAACGTCTCAGCGATCAAAAAGACAGATTTAGAAAGCTATGGGAAAGGAGCAGAAAAATGATAGTTCGTCTGAAAACAATCAAAACTAAACACAAAATACCAAAGACTGCTGTCTGCACAAATGTAAAGAAGCAAATGCCAATGATGAAAAAGGAGAAGAAGAAAAGTTTAAGACAACTTAAAGCAGTGAGGACATTTTTAGAAGAGGATGTAAACAGTACTCTAGCACCCGGAAAGAAAGATACTATAACTAGTAGACAGATCAAGAAACAGAAACGTTATCTGAATGATACAATTTTAAACCTTTACAAGCAGTTCATTGAAACACACCCACATGAAAAGATGTCCTATGTTACATTCAGTCGCCTTCGCCCATTCTGGATTGTTCATAAAAACGTTGAGAGCCGTAACACTTGCCTCTGTAAATTACACGAAAACATTAAACTACGCATTGGAAAGCTCTCACAACTCAAGGTGATACTTGACAAAGATCCTGACATGGTAGCAAGAAGTCTTGTTTGTGAACAATCTAGTAAGGCATGTGCCTATGACGAATGCAAAGAATGCAAACAAAGAACAATTAGGAAGAATGACGAGTTCGAAGATGACATGATGGGACAACAGATATCATACCACCAATGGGTAAACAGAGCGGAAACCATAAATACCAAAGACGGCACAAGAACAGTTCAGAAAACAGTGAAGCAAACAGAATTCAGCACTGCAGAAAATCTTCTAAAAGAGACAACAGAGTTGATGCGTGAAAAATACATTAAACACATTTACAATGTTTCCCATCAGTACAAAGTTTTAAAAGAGAAGAAAGACACTATAACTAACTCTGAAGCAGTAATACATGTTGACTTCTCAGAGAATTACAACTGCAAGCTCAGCGAAGAAATTCAAGCCATGCATTTCGGAGGTTCAAGAAATCAGATCTCACTGCATACTGTTGTTTTGTACACACACACGAAAACAGAGTCCTTCTGTACCGTCTCTGAAAACACATATCACGGGCCAGCTGCTATTTGGGCACATCTTCGTCCGATCTTGTCCCATCTGAAAGAAAACTATCCTGAAGTCAAAACAGTTCATTTTGTAAGCGACGGTCCCTGTACTCAGTATAGATCGAAGAATCATTTCTTTTTGTTTAATAAAGAAATGATGCAACATGGGTTCACATCCTCCACATGGAATTTTACTGAGGCAGGGCACGGGAAAAGTGCAGCAGATGGAATAGGGGCCACTGTGAAACGTACTGCAGACAGAATAGTAGCGTTTGGTGGCGACATTAACAATTCATTAGACTTCTACAACAAAGTCAGCAAAGCTCTGCAAAGCGTCAGGCTCTTCCATGCAAATAATGAAGACATTAATAAGTATAAAAGCCAAATACCGAAAGATTTGCCGACAATTAAAGGTACTCTGAAGCTACACCAGGTCCTTTTACAAAAGGAACAAGTTGGACATTTGAAACTAAAAGTTCTCAGCTGCTTCTGTAAATGGCCAGACAACTGTGAGTGCTATCCGGGGGAGACACCAAACTATTTGTTTGGCACCAAAAAAGGTATTTGTACTTATATATGCAAGATTTTGTAATGATAATATGTGACTACGTAATATTTTATGTATTCAACTGACATATAATCAATTTTAGTAATAAATAATACAATACCAATACATTTAATTAACAAAACACAAACAAAACACGCGCACAGACATATGCACGCACATGCACACACGAGCCCGCATGTTTGTGCATGCACTCTTGCACACTTCAATTTTATTTCTCTTTTGTAATTTCAGCGTCCAGAGATACCATCGGAGTCACTGCTAATGACAGCACAGATTCTGAGGCAACTGATGTCCCAATAGGTATTTGTAATTATATGCAAGATTTTGTAACGATAATTTGTGACAACATAATATTTTATGTATTCAACTGACATATAATCAATTTAATACTAAATAATACGATAACAATATGTTTGATTAACAAAACACAAACACACACCCACGCGCACAGACGCATGCACGCACATGCACACACGCGCACGTTCTTGCATGCACACCTGCACATTTTAATTTTATATCTCTTCTGTATTTTCAGCATCCAGAGATACCGTCGGAGTCACTGCAAATGACAACACACATTCTGAGACAGCTGATGTCTCTATAGACAAGAATGTGTCGACGGAACCATTATCGTCCAAATCACAAAACCGGTATCCATTTACACCTGATGACGACTTGGTAGGGTCATGGGTTGCTGTCGCGTATGAAGGCAAGGTCTATCCCGGGATAGTGCAGGTAAACCTCAATGCATATATCTATCTTTATTGATTGTTTAATATTCTTTTTCATAGTTGCTTTAACATAATACAAGTATGTTTTTTTGTTTTACTTATTTAATCAAATCCATTTGTATTTAAATTAAACTTTATGAATCCAGGACATAGATGACGAATCTGCAGAGGTGCGCTGCATGTGCAGGATCGGTGACAACAGGTTCTTTTGGCCACTGGTAGAGGATGTCATATGGTACAAGTGGGGCGACATACTCATGAGGATTCCTGAACCCCAAAACGTCACATCCAGACATGTTCAAATAGATCCAGACTACTGGAAAAATTTATGTTCCGAATAGTTTGGTTACACACACTTGTAACTTTGTCTTATACCTGTAGACATGTTGATTTGCTCGTTAGTAGTTTTATTGAACCAGTAAACTGAGTTTGATTGTTTATTTGTTTATTGAAGTTAATGAACAAATACATGTAGTTTGCTTATACAAACTTGAAACTTTGTCTGATATACATGTATAGATATACTCGTTTGTAGTTTTATTGAAACGAAAGAACTTTGAAAGAAAAACGATTAAATTTAAATCACCGAAGTTTCCTTTATTAATTATGTTATATTTGACTATTTGATTGTTGTTTGAAGTTAATAAACTATGTAAAATTCAATGGCATTAAGTTTGTCTTGAGAAATGTCTTTTCCGTCACATACGTTGTCTTTACCACTACGGTAAGTCTTTACCGGCACGCACCAATTTTTCTGTCGCTAAAGATGTGTTTTACACACAGACATTAAATCACATCGCTTAAAACATAAATAAAGGCACAACCTTATACACATAACCTTGATTTTCGTTTGCACCAATAATGAAACTACAAAAACTTAATTGCAAATTCATTTTTAAACGGGTTTCAGCGAAATCCGACAATAATAGACATAAACCCATAAAAACTACACTTTTAAATACATTTAACATTTTGTTATGTGTTGTTTATTAAGAGATACATACACGATTCACAAAAATATTGGTTGTTGTCAAAATTAGTATTGTTTCAAACACAATTTTTAACGTGACGGTAAAGACACTTTTGTGACAGTCACTTGAAATGCAAAGTCATTTGAGAGTGAATCATTAACGCTACTGCATGGCCACTAACAAAAAATAAATAAGTGAATATAATTCAAGTCACACTGGTAAAATCATCCACGAAATAAAAAAAATATATAAATCTTATTTTGCACAATTTGAAAATCGAAAATCAGAAAATAACCCAAGTAAAGAGGATATTGCACACCACCTTAATTGTTAGACTATATAAATCACGAAGAATCATTTTTAATATCCATTATTTTCCTCAATAAACACAATGGGGATTTCTGTTAAAAACAGATATTGAGGTCACAGTATATTACCCTGATAATATGTATGATGATGTCATAAGTAAGTAGTCACCTGGTCTTCTTATTATGTACCCGTTCGTCCGATTATTTGTTTGCCCAGCTGGCAGGCATAATTTTGTCTGAAATATTAACACAAAAGCTGTAAAAGGTGTCAACCTGAAACCTCATGGCGGAGAGATATCATTGAGGAGAAATGGATGGTACAAGAACTGTAATTCTGTTTTGCATAATTTAGGAGTTGCCCTGTGTCATTTTTCATGCTTTAATTACTTTAACACACATATTTTTAAAAAGTTTTTTATAAGAAAGCCCATTTGAAACTAGTGTTTATTTTGGGAGCATTCATCAGTTCTATGGATTCTCTTGGTTTAAAAAAAAAGCTGTACCTGTGCAGCATGGTCAGATAGGAAAGCCTCATTTTTAATGAAAATTCATTTCTCATTTATCTTATATGTATGACACCAATAAGCAGCATTCCATGGGATCTTTTAAGTGATTTTTTATTTGGAAGTTTGAGAAGAAAAAAATGGGGACCAAAATGTTGGATACCACTTTTAAAGGTCATTGCATCATCAATGGGCATATGTCAATTCCAGAGGTTTATGAAAAATAATTGTTAACATTCAAATCCCACTGATGTTTTCTGGCATTTCTTGCCAAGTTTTGCAGTTTCCTTTCTCTTTTGGCTCCTAGGAAATTGTATATGACGTCAAGTCACTGGGAATGTACTTGCATAGTAATGCAATGACAGGTCCAGTCTGTTTGTGGCTCTAGGCCTACAATTTATGTGACATGTAAATATATGGTCAAATTACAAACACCTAAACCTTCATGGTCAGGAAAATTTCTTGCTTAGTCTCCTAGTTTTGTCTGCCATATTCAGTTGACATTTAGCCATATATTTCTAACCCACAGGCAAATTGGTGTTATGATTTTTAAGGACCAAATCATTAATCTGTAGTCTTCTAGTTGACCTAGAGTGCTGTAGTATTTTCTCTTAAATGTCTTAAATGTTTCTCAAATATGGCTTTGAAACTCTCTATTGCTGGCAGTGGCTGAAATGATCTTTGATGTATGTGATTGTGATATAAAAAGAAACTCATTTGCATGCTTTTCCATGACTTCTGGAATAATTTCATAAATATGCAGAGACATTGTCAGTCTACAATCAAAGTTTAATTCTATCCTTGAATAGATCAGGCCTAGAAGTTAGGATCAAGATAAGCTAGCTTCAACATTTACATTTGCTGCTAAGCTCCAGCAATATGACAGTCCCTGACAAGAAGGTTAACTAAGAAGGCTAATTAGGTCCAAATTACAATACATAGGACTAGCCAAGTTTACATGCCTCCAAGAAAGGGTCTTGTCTGACATAATCTGGATTCTCCTGCTTCTTTTGTTGGCTCTTCATTATTTTGAAGTTGTACAAAAATTGCATTACAGTTAAAGACTTCAGATCGACTCTTGTGTTTTTGATGCTTGACCTGCATGATTTAGTTTTTCTTGATCGTTTTGACAAAAGATTTTATTTTATTAGTAACTGTTGTTTGTCATTTTTTGTTTGATTTATTGCTTGGAATGTTTTTGATATGTGGTTTGCTTTTTGTTTCTTTTTCTTACAAAAATAAAAGTATACATAAAAAAAAATATTAGCTGAATGTTTGCATGATAACTTGATTATTTTTAGTATGAATTGTTTAGGTTTTAAAGTAATTTGTATTTACTTCAATATTATGTTGTTTTTCTTTAGTGAATATTGTTTCATATGTAAGATCTCTTTCAATAATATTGTTTATTCGTTGAACATATCTATAAGGTATTATATTGTATATATATCTTGTATTCCTTTTTTAGATTTCAATATTATTATGTAAATAGGTTATGGTGCTTTTAAAACATTTAATAATAATAATGTTGTAGACAAATATTTGTTTCAGATGGAGGTCATATTTTCCTTTTATGATATCTTGCAGCTTATGTGCCAGTCAGCTTTTGTTCTATCCAAATGTTTGTCCATGGCCTTCTTACACCAATTATATTTTGATGTTGCCATTTTTAAATGGTATTGTATGTTTGATTCAGTGACTTAAACAAACACAAAACACAATACCTTTTTTACCCTGTATCATCAACAGAAAAGCTTGCTGGTGTACAGGAGGTTCCACAACCTATGTCTGAGGGATCCACTACTAGCCAGGATGACAGCGGCCATGTTAGCGGTGGTTCAAGTGGAACCACACCAGAACACAAGCGTCAGGACAGTAACTTCAGCTCTTCATCCATTCCATCAACACTCTCTACAGTTACAGACGTAAGTTCTTGTACAACATGTTATGTATTACAGTGCAGTTAGTATAAGTGCTGCTTTAAGTTAACACAACAGTCACCTAGTAAGTAATTTGTGTTTTAAACCATTTTGATTGATTACTAGATATTATAGCTTTTGGGGTGCAAGAAAAACACTGTCAGTTAAATTCCAGTTACAAATGTAAGTTATATACATCATTCTGAATATTCATCTACTTAGTACCATGAAGGCAGCACTTTATCTACTTCAAGAAATCACTGTGTCATTATTATTGTGAAAATTTGTATGTAGGGCAGCTTAATGGCAACAAAAGTATGGGCCAGAATATTAATTCAGTATGGTAAATCCATTACTAGCAGCAGCATGACATGAATAGCACTTCTTTTATTTGCAAAATGTATCAAAAATTCTACTGCCAGAGAGGTACTAGCCCTAAAAGGACACTTATTATAATTTTATATAAAAAACCCCAAACATGACAAAAGTTAAACAGATAAACATGTAAAGCTGCTTGTTTGCACAACCAGAATCTTTGTTTTTAAATCATTGTAAATTTAACACTATATATATTGTAATATTATTGCCAACAAGTATCTAACCATGTTAAGATGTAAATTTAGATTGTAAAATTTAAAGACCTTGAACAAGAAACTGGTTTTACTTTCACTATGCCGACTAATTATGTATTTATACAAATGCACTACCACATGTGCCACACACCATTTTCCTCATCTGTGCCAGTGCTGTTCTGTTTCCACACATCAGGCTCCTCTTTTTTTTAATTGTTTAATTTTATAATAATAATCCTACAATTATGTACAATATTTGCATGTTTACATGCACATGCACACACAAGCACATTGCAAAGAAAGGAATCATATTTATACTGAAAACTTTAAATTTTAGCTGAAATTAATAGGTTCATTCAATAATTTTTTATGGAATACATGTAGATTGATTTTGACCTAATTCCAAATAAATTGCATCCAAACTTCAAAGTAATGTATGTAATCAACTATGTTTAAATTAATGGGAGCATCTGTATGCTAGCTGGGGTTTTGTTTTGATTTGTCCAAGTTACCACTTGTTTCTCAGTTGTGAATTAAACTGGTAGAATTTCCAAGAGAAAACCAATCAGACCTTTGTACTTAATCTCAGCTGTGTAACTTGGCCCTGGGTCTGCTACATTTGTTTATAGTCAGTATCTATCTCAACTTACTTGAAAGCAGATATATAAATGAATTAGACATAAAATGACAGACTTGCCATTTTGATCAGACTGTGCCCCAGGTGAATATGGCTGATCTGAATCTGCATTTCTCAACTTAATCAATTCTTACATAGTAAGTTCTCAGTTGATATAATTTAGCTGCCTATTCTTAATGACAATAAATTGGGAATTCCTGAATAGGTCATTGAATGGGTGACCCTGTCATATAAACAGGACAGAAATCAATAATACAATATAGCTTTAGTAGGCATTGGGGTGAGTTCTTTGGTTTTTCTATATTTATTCATTGCACTCACACAGTTGTATGGTAATTATAGCAATAAGTAAGTGTAGTTTGATGGAAACTACAGGAGTTTGTAAGTCTTGGATCGATATCAAGCAATTAATTGGTCCATATTCAACCTCATCCTGATTGTCTTCATTGAGATGGAACCAAACTACCTTAATTGGCCAATTATATCCAAATTATAGAGATGTAAGGCTTCAGCATTCCACTAATTAGAGATCAATTAGACCTGATGGTAGTTGCAGCAAGATCCACCCCCAAGTTTTTTTTGTCCATATTAAATACTGCTTAGAACATCAGACAGTTTTAACCCTATGCCATTGCTTGTTTTGTCGATTTGTTTATGATTTAGATATATGCAAATTATATTTAGGTCATGAAGATGGAGTTTACTTCATGCATGCTATATAAAGTCCACTCACTGACATTACCCTGACACAAGGACAGCCAGTCCTGGTACAGCTCTTGTAAGCTGGCATTAGCAAGCAAAGTAATATAACTATACACACTCAAGCCTTTGATATGTCTAAGATGGAAAATGAAATACCAGGACCTGTGTACAATGTTGAACCTAACATACCACCAGGCTCCCAGACCCCATAACACAATGTTCGGTATATTGTCCAGTATGTTAACTTGGTTTAACTACGGTTTACATTGAACATGCATTTGATAACTCAGTCATTGTATTGTTTGTCTACTTTGCCCCCAAATGTAATCAAACAAATATGTACAATAGAAAAATCAATCCAGTAACCCTATAAGCCCCACCCATTTACTCACATGTGGCATTTAATTGCATTGTTGCACCACAATAGATAGTATCAGGTTAGAATCTGCTTGTGTGGCAGCTTCTTCAGCATGAATGCAGCACAATGGTACCTGGCATTTAATGCAGTACCACATTAGTGTAGATCCATTTGTGCAGCATGGTAACATGTAAACAAGTCCTTTGTTAATGTTCTTTGAGTGTAGCAACATATTACATTTAAATTTGTCATAGATCCCAAATAATCGTGTTTATTTACAAGTTTTTGTTTCTGTTTTGCCTCTTTTCAACCATTTAGCTCAATGATTCCTCCACCCATAAAGTATGACAAAGTGTTGTTGCATGTAGATATGATTGTTAGGTGGGTGGGTTTGAAATGATTAATATCATGACTTTAAACTTGACAACAAACTAATGTGAGTGAAATATATTAACTGGTCTTATAAAATCTCATTTGATGTAAATTATAACAAGAACATACTAAAGCAATTAAAATCACTTTTGAAGAACTTTAAATACACCTTTTTTTGTTTGGTACCATTCTTTAAAGACATTATTACTTAAATGTGTCATTTCAGTCTCACTGTTTCACCATGTATAATAAATAAGCAATGCAAATAAAAATCTTGCCAACCTTGGTTTGAAATGTTTAAAATATATCATGATTTTTATACATCTTGGTCTTCATAAGTTTTTATTTATTCCATCAACATGTTTTTGATATCATTTTCTGAGTTTTTGCTTTTTAATGCCTGTGCACCACATGATTTTACACTTTGTGAGTTCCTTGTTCCCTGAGGTAGTTTGGCACATCATATCTCATGCCTGTATCTTGCATTCATTATCTGTTCAATGTTTGCACCAAATTATTTCTGTTGTTATGTTGTCTGTATGTGTACTTTGGATAGAGTTACATTGCTATATTATTATACTTCTGGCCTTGCATGGATTTTCATCTTTGCGATCAATATATGATATACAGTTGATGTCTTTTGTTGGCATCATGTAATATTCTTTTTTGCTAATGTAGTGTCCCCAGGGTCTCCAGGTCTCTTGTTGGTCTACAGAGGCAGAAGTTAAAGCAAGCATTAATGTTCAACTTATACAGAGAAGATAGGCTTTACTGCAGGCCTGGCCACACTTGCAGAATCTGTTCTCAGTTGAGATTTAGCTCAAGCTGAAAGTTCAAACATCAGTGTAATATGCTGATACCATAACCTTACATGGTCTATTTCTGATTGGTATTTAAGAGATATGACATGGTAAGAAGCATTCTGGCAGTCAACATTTGAGATTGAGTAAAAAGTCTCAACTGAGAAATGTTTCTGCAAGTAGGTTCAGGACTACAGGTGTTTGTAAACACTGTCAGCTTGGGTTTGAAGACATTTCATAAGCATATGATTCATCAGATTGTGATTTTTTTTAAATCCGCCTGAAAAGATACTTGAGAATGGTTAACACTTATGTTAAATACTTATAGATAAAGGTTAATAAAAGCATGTGTTAAATTTAAACTTGTCAAAGGTTACTTCAAGCTTACTTGTTGAAACTTTTTACAAACATTTAAATTGGCTACATTTGTTGATTTGTTTTGTTATAGAAATCCAGTTAGATTGGTTTGGTTCATAAAAATCAATCGCATTGGTAATTAAGGTTCATAAAATTCCAGTTTGATTGCATGGGTTCCAAGAAATCTAGTTTTATTGGTTGGTTCTATAAAATATTTCTAATCTGATAAAAGACAAATGATCAGAAAGATTAAAAAACTCCAATTTTCTGTCTAACAAATCGCTTTGAAATACAAATATAATACAACAAGTCAGCAAGACCATAAGCTGAATGTAATCTTTGTATACATGTAGGTCTTCAGACTAATCAGTCAAGAATATAGTTAGACTCAAGTTTAAATATATATATTTTTCTATAAAACTTTCAGCTTAAAGATGATGACTTGAGAACAACTGCATTTTTGGTTAAGAGTAAAAAACAACACATTAACAACTAGTACTATCATTATTATTTTATACTTTATAAAGAAAACTCGTAAGGAAAAACCTTAAAATACTCTCAAGATATGAAGTGTAGATAGCACTAAATTGTTTAAACAGACCTTTTTTTTTTAACTCATCAACATGATTGCCTAAATTTTCACCTTTATTGTTGTATTGTGTGCATGTTTGTGACCTTCAACTTGCTTCTGTTGCCATAGCGATCAGAGGAAGAGGAAGATATCGACAAGGTGATAACAAACATGAAGTTACAAAATGCAGGAAGTCGTGGAAATCTGTTGACTGTTATAGCAGTAAGTTACATGGACCAGCTCCCTGTTCCTTCAGATTTCATAATAATTCTTCAAAAAGGAGACATGAACAATATGTAATGTTTGTTGTATGTAGATAAAGGATAATAAACACTTTGACAGTCATTTCAGTTGCATTGAAGTACTTGACACAAATCAAATGACATTCCAGCTATTTATTACTTTTTGTTATGGCTTGCATCTTCTTTATTGTTGCACCTTCCGTAGAAAGCTAGTTTTTGTTACACTTTTATGCAAGTTTATATGTTTTCATAAGATATTTATATTGCTATTAGTTTACTTATTAATATCTCCAATATATGAAAGCTACTGTTTGTTACATAATGTTATAATTAAAATAAATCCCAGGATAGTATTTTTTTTTTAATTTAAAAAGCAGACAAATTATAAAGACTGAATTTTTAGACTTGGATGGCCCAGAGTATGCCATCCTACCATGTAAACATTCAGTCACTCTGCCACTATGTTCCATATACTAACAAGATATGTCTTCTTCCTTGTCTGCAATTATAGAAGAAAAATCAGCACAGAGCTCACCTAAAAGGGTATAGAAATAAATACTTGTTAATGGTTAGGAATAGGAGATGTGATTGCTAATTGTTTGGTGGTCAGTACATCTTGTTACCCATTAGGGTGTCATGTGACAGTGAGAGTCTGGAAGTGACCAGCAATTAGTGTTGGTCAACTTACTGACCTGACCAGTCCCCTATGGCCAAGCAAGCGTAGACAGCACATGGACTAGTTTGTAGGCTTGAGATAGTAGATTTCACTGCCATCTACATGCTTAGCTTCAAAACCTAGAAAGCTGTACTTATTGTTCATTGATCTTTTATATTGTTTGAATTTTTTTTAAATTTGGAAATATTTTTCTCAGCATTATTTCTTGGTAGTTTAACTCATTTTCCATTATTGCTGTCATTATAGCATGGATTCAGATGTTACCATTTAATGACCTTTATGTTTTTTTATGAACTTTGCAGGACAGTCGGGAGAGTATCTGCAGTTTCTATAGTGATGCTGGTGATGTTGCATACAACACTGTGCCCATAACGGGCGAAGTGCTGTTTGGAGTGAATTATAACTACAAAACCAGCATGCTTGAGGTTGCTGTCAAACAGTGCAAGGATATCGCTATAGCAGACACCAAGAAAAATAAGTCAGACCCGTAAGCATTTTCATTTGTGTAGTTTTTTCCTTTATGGTTTCAGGGAAATCCACGTATGGCTGAATGATTTGAAACTTAAAATATGGAGGCTTTTAGGTTGACATTTAATGCAATTTTGATTTATCTACAAATTTCTGAAGGTCTTTCTCCTCAAAAAATGAATTGAAGTTTCCATAATAACAAGAACCTGGTTGGTGTTAGTCACAAGATTATAATTACAAGTCCTTAACCAATTTCTCTTTGTACTTGAGGAAGACAATGAAGGGTTGGATGAACTACTAATACAGCACAAATTTCCTGGAAATCTTTCTTACATGTAAAGTGTTCCACCCAAGTGGGCTTAAACTCACTGGGGCTTAGGACTAAGGGGCAGTTCCTTTCATTCCCTTGTGGGTGCAACAATATATACATAAGTAATCTTATCTTCAATTTTTGCTGTCTGGACATATTGTGTAAGTATATGGTTTGGAGACAATAGGAGCAACATCAGTAACATCTTAAGATGCAACTGTACAGAAGAAAACTCACCCACACTTATTGCGTTACAAAACAAAACTATAAATATACACTATTGTCAAAACTTAATCCAGGTCAATCATTTTTTCACAATGTCTCATCAAGTTTTTATTATTTATCTACTGACAATGTATATTACCACTTTGTTATGACAGCAAATGCATTTATATCTTAAAACCTTGTTTGGCTTTGAATATATATATCTACTGTTTGTCCAATATAATGTGAATACAAACAGCAACAAATGAATATTGTTCACATATATCTATATAACAGTAACAGGTTCTGAATGTCTATATATCAGTAACAGGTTATGTATGTCTATATATCAGTAACAGGTCCTGTATGTCTATATATAAGTAACAGGTCCGGTATGTCTATATATCAGTAACAGGTCCTGTATGTCTATATATAAGTAACAGGTACTGTATGTCTATATATCAGTAACATGTCATGAATGTCTATATATCAGTAACATGTCCTGTATGTCTATATATCAGTAACAGTCTATGTATGTCTATATATCAGTAGTAGAGCCTATATGTCTATATATCAGTAACGGTCTATGTATGTCTATATATCAGTAGTAGAGCCTATATGTCTATATATCAGTAACAAGTCCTGTATGTCTATATATCAGTAACAGGTCCTGTATGTCTATATATAAGTACTGTATGTCTATATATAAGTAACAGGTCCGGTATGTCTATATATCAGTAGCAGGTTCTGTATGTCTATATATCAGTAACATGTCATGAATGTCTATATATCAGTAACATGTCCTGTATGTCTATATATCAGTAACGGTCTATGTATGTCTATATATCAGTAACATGTCCTGTAAGTCTATATATTAGTAACGGTCTATGTATGTCTATATATCAGTAGTAGAGCCTATATGTCTATATATCAGTAACAAGTCCTGTATGTCTATATATCTGTAACAGGTCATGTATGTCTATATATCAGTAGTAGAGCCTGTATGTCTAAATATCAGTAGTAGAGCCTGTCTATATATCAGTATCAGGTTATGTATGTCTATATATCAGTAACAGGCTATGTATGTCCATATATCAGTAACAGGTCCTGTATGTTTATATCAGAAACAGATCTTGTATGTCTATGTATCAGTTACGAGTCCTGTATGTCTATTTATCAGAAAAAGGTCCTGTATGTCTATATATCTGAAACAGGTCCGCTATTCCTATATACCAATAACATGTCCTGTATGTCTCTATATCAGTAACAGGTCATATATCAGTAACAGGTCCTGTTCTGTGACATATATAGTGGTTTTTACCTCAGAAGTTTAAAAACAGGCGGAAGACATTCAACAGCAGCAATAAATAGTAAAGCATTTTTTCCTTTGGATTCAGAACAGACAATGTTTGTGCTAAATTTTTTTAAACATTTACCAGTCTAATTTTATGTAATTCTGACATTGTCTCAAAACAAACATTCCTGCCCCAACTTCATGTTTAAATGTTCAGATTTCTGTTACAGCTATGTGAAAACATACCTGCCCCAACTCCATGTTTAAATGTTCAGATTTCTGTTACAGCTATGTGAAAACATACCTGCCCCAACTCCATGTTTAAATGTTCAGATTTCTGTTACAGCTATGTGAAAACATACCTGCCCCAACTCTATGTTTAAATGTTCTGATTTCTGTTACAGCTATGTGAAAACATACCTGCCCCAGCTCCATGTTTAAATGTTCTGATTTCTGTTACAGCTATGTGAAAACATACCTGCCCCAACTCCATGTTTAAATGTTCTGATTTCTGTTACAGCTATGTGAAAACATACCTGCCCCAACTCCATGTTTAAATGTTCTGATTTCTGTTACAGCTATGTGAAAACATACCTGCTACCAGACAAGACCCGAAGTGGCAAAAGGAAAACAAAAGTGAAGAAACATTCCACCAGCCCTGTGTTCGAGGAGACTCTGAGGGTATTTGCTTGTTTTTTATCCTTAATCTGCATTCTGTGGAGCTTGTCTTAAAGTTTCACTATAAACACTAATCAACCCCAAGACGAATATCTAGGTAGATCCCAAATTAGCTGGAAGGCCTTCTGTTGTGTTAGGTTTTGCCTACCCCATATTAGCTGTAAGACCTTTTGTGAAAGGTTTTGCCTACCCCGTATTAGCTGTAAGACCTTTTGTGAAAGGTTTTGCCTACCCCATATTAGCTAAAAGAGCTGTTATGAAAGGTTTTGCCTACCCCACATAGCTGAAAGAGCTGTTATGAAAGGTTTTGCCTACCCCACATAGCTGAAAGAGCTGTTATGAAAGGTTTTTCCTACCCCACATAGCTGAAAGAGCTGTTATGAAAGGTTTTTCCTACCCCACATAGCTGAAAGACCTGTTATGAAAGGTTTTGCCTACCCCACATAGCTGAAAGAGCTGTTATGAAAGGTTTTGCCTACCCCACATAGCTGAAAGAGCTGTTATGAAAGGTTTTTCCTACCCCACATAGCTGAAAGAGCTGTTATGAAAGGTTTTTCCTACCCCACATAGCTGAAAGACCTGTTATGAAAGGTTTTGCCTACCCCATATTAGCTAAAAGACCTGTTATGAAAGGTTTTGCCTACCCCATATTAGCTGAAAGACCTGTTATGAAAGGTTTTGCCTACCCCGTATTAGCTGTAAGACCTGTTATGAAAGGTTTTGCCTACCCCGTATTAGCTGAAAGACCTGTTATGAAAGGTTTTGCCTACCCCGGATTAGCTGAAAGACCTGTTATGAAAGGTTTTGCCTACCCCATATTAGCTAAAAGACCTGTTATGAAAGGTTTTGCCTACCCCATATTAGCTAAAAGACCTGTTATGAAAGGTTTTGCCTACCCCATATTAGCTAAAAGACCTGTTATGAAAGGTTTTGCCTACCCCGTATTAGCTGAAAGACCTGTTATGAAAGGTTTTGCCTACCCCATATTAGCTAAAAGACCTGTTATGAAAGGTTTTGCCTACCCCGTATTAGCTAAAAGAGCTGTTATGAAAGGTTTTGCCTACCCCACATAGCTGAAAGACCTGTTATGAAAGGTTTTGCCTACCCCATATTAGCTAAAAGAGCTGTTATGAAAGGTTTTGCCTACCCCACATAGCTGAAAGACCTGTTATGAAAGGTTTTGCCTACCCCACATAGCTGAAAGACCTGTTATGAAAGGTTTTGCCTACCCCATATTAGCTAAAAGAGCTGTTATGAAAGGTTTTGCCTACCCCACATAGCTGAAAGACCTGTTATGAAAGGTTTTGCCTACCCCACATAGCTGAAAGACCTGTTATGAAAGGTTTTGCCTACCCCGTATTAGCTAAAAGAGCTGTTATGAAAGGTTTTGCCTACCCCACATAGCTGAAAGACCTGTTATGAAAGGTTTTGCCTACCCCACATAGCTGAAAGACCTGTTATGAAAGGTTTTGCCTACCCCGTATTAGCTAAAAGAGCTGTTATGAAAGGTTTTGCCTACCCCACATAGCTGAAAGACCTGTTATGAAAGGTTTTGCCTACCCCATATTAGCTGTAAGACCTTTTATAAAAGGTTTTGCCTACCCCATATTAGCTGTAAGACCTTTTGTGAAAGGTTTTGCCTACCCCATATTAGCTAAAAGACCTGTTATGAAAGGTTTTGCCTACCCTGTATTAGCTAAAAGACCTGTTATGAAAGGTTTTGCCTACCCTGTATTAGCTAAAAGAGCTGTTATGAAAGGTTTTGCCTACCCCATTTTAGCTGAAAGACCTGTTATGAAAGGTTTTGCCTACCCCATTTTAGCTGAAAGACCTGTTATGAAAGGTTTTGCCTACCCTGTATTAGCTAAAAGAGCTGTTATGAAAGGTTTTGCCTACCCCACATAGCTGAAAGACCTGTTATGAAAGGTTTTTCTTACCCCATATTAGCTGAAAGACCTTCTGTTATGTTAGGTTTTACATACCCCACACGACAGGAAGATATTCTCTTGTGTTTCCTTTTTGCCAACCCCAAATCCTTGCCTCTAGCCTCCCTGAGATTTAAAGCAATACTTGTCATTGTTTTATATTGGTACATGACAAACTGAACCAAAAGACCACTAGTTCAAGTGTTAAAAATTGTTCCTCACAGACTAGCCAATCAGCCTAATGTTTGAGAGTGACATATTCACATGACATATATGACCATATGTGCAGTTTGGAGACATCCTAGGTTGTCATGCCTAAGAATAGATAGTTAACAAGAATTGAGACAATCTTAAAACAACTTAATCTGTTGATAGACAGCATGTTCTCATATAATCAAGTGATCAGATGTAAATGTTTTCTTCCATTGTTCACTGTGCTTAAACAGATTTTGCTTTAACAAAACAAAATTCACATTTGATCAACTGTGTCAAAGTGACTTTACCCTATGTAATGAGACTGTATGTGCCAGGACATTTGGGACTGAAACTGCTTTATCATCAGTATCCTTTTCCTCAAGGATATAACTTGTCATTGAGGTCAGTAAGCACTGACCCCAGTGGTCAAGGGTCAAAAGTTGGATCCCTTCCCTTGGCCTATCGAATACTTGAAACACAGTTCTGTCCCAGTTATTCTTGCTGATGTTGTGCTTTCTTGAACAAAAGTTGTTACAGGTATTAAAGACCTGCTTTCTTGATACTGACACTGATCATATTTTGGCTAGAAAATGAAGGCTGGCCTATCAGTGTGTGGCTTGAGCTTCTGGTACAACACTTTGGTATTTCACAAATGTGAGTGGGAGACTCACATTAGCCGAGTATGTTTAAAGTTGGGTTATTTTCTAGAACACTTGCATTGGATCAATCAAGCAAGTGCCATGGAACTTTTCCATCAATGAAAGCCCTGAAGTTGTCAATGTTTCCTGACTAGCTATTTATCCTCTCTTTAATGACATTATATACAGAAATGATATTGATTAATTGACATGTATAATTTAAATATATTAATTGTACATTGCCTGTTGTTACTGTAAATATTTATTCATTTTCATGTTTGTTGTATTTTTTAATTAAATTTCTTTGTTGAATGGAACAGCCTATTAATTAATGTGCTGACAATCTCATGCTGCAGGTTGCTGGTGCAAATGTATTGATTTCCATGTTCCTTTTCCATGCCATCTTATTGAATGTGTTAATTTAGAACATATACTTGCACTTTTTTATTAGATTGCTATTGTCATGAATCTTATTTGCCTCTCTTTATGCAGTTTTCTACACACTATTGTCTAAAATCAAAGCAATGTCCAAACATATGTAAACTAATAAATTAGAAGCAGAAAAGAAATAAAGTTTGTTTATAATGTCTGCTCTTGGCAATATTGTTGAGAAAGTACTTGTGCAAGGGAAATAAATCTGGAATATGAGCTATTTTACAACATGTCAAGAGTTACCCCTCTTCTTACACATGATTTCAGTCTACTGTTTTATTGATGTTAGTTACATATTGATGACTCATTTAGTTTTAAAAAGTAACCCTGATGTTTATTTTGTTATTATAATTATTCCAATAATAAAGAAAATACAAGTATTTGATTACAAGCAAGTCAATCCTTTTATAATATTTAATATCGAAGTATAAACTTGTTTACATTCGAGACAACTTGATCTGTTCCTTCATCATCTTCCCTCCAGTTTTAATGGCCCTTTTCTATTTAGTTGCATTATAAGCTTATGATATATTTATGGTCTGGTCCAGGGTGCATAATATACAAGTAAGAGGTACATCTAAAGAATAACAGTTTGGCTATTTTAAGCAAAAGTAGAAAATATAAGTTTTATTAATGTGTCTAGGCTGTTTAAGGATTTATAGCTTTTTATATTGTAGTCATATCCCATTTTTATGTTGGCAAACTCATTGTGTCAATCTACATCCATTTTCAGTATTCTATATCAAAGAGCGAACTAGAGAACAGAAGTCTGTGGCTGACTGTCTGGCATAATGACCGGTTTGGCCGTAATGTGTTTCTGGGCGAGGTCAGCATCAACTTTGACTACTACAAGTTTGATAACCCCACCCCTAGATGGTACCCGCTGCAAGAAAGGGTAGGTATTGCACTTCTGACACGATCCTAATACATGTAGACACACTCCCAACACACTACACAAGGTTATGGCATGTTATGCCACAGTCACCAATGCTGGCTCAAAAAGCAGGTGATCATTCATATTTTTTGTCATTGTCTAAGGGCACTGTGGTGTAGTGGTAGAGTCAACGATTTATAACCCCTTTGACTGCTTAGCCTCTCACTGCATGGGTTCGTGCCCCGTTCAGGGCAAAGGACTTAATGTGGGATGGTCTTCCAGCTGACTTACAGTGCACCTGTGGTTCTACCCAGACATTTGTCTGGGGTCTCCCTCCACCAAAAAGCTTGAAATTGCTATAATGATCATAAATGGTCACTGCAATGTATTTCAAAAACCAAAACCTTATCATTTTCTAAATCAAAATCACTGTAAATTGCAAATCAATGCAAAAATGTTTCAGTCATTTTTCTTTTATATAAAATACAGTTAAAATATAATTTAAGGTTAACAATAAAGCTATAATAGCACATTTTTACATATTTTGATTGGCAATGTAAATGGTAAGGCATTTTGAACACTTGCAATAAGGTTTTTCTGAAAAAATGACTTTGTTAAAACTGAAGTGTGGTTAAATCACTGTGATTCATACATTAATGCAACTTAAGTTACTATCTGTTTAAACTAATCTCATGCAAGGAACATTTTTCTTGACTCTGAATTTGTTTTTCTTGTTTATTTAGAATGTTTATAAGGTAAGCTTCTTTAAATGCATACTAGTTCACACCCCATTTACTGATTTTTTTTATATATATATAAATTATTACTATATCATGTGTTAGGATGCAAACTTGTATTCTTGTGACTAGTTAATTTGTGTATGCATATCTTAACAAATGCTTTCATTAACATTGCAACATGTTTATAAAACTAACAAGGGTATTTTATGCATGCAATAAGCCATATTGACCCTTACTGGCCTTAGTACATGAAAATAGATTAGCAAGGGTGTTAAACCACTACCATTTTTATCAACTTTGTTATGTCTGAGTGTGAAGCCTCCAGTACTGGGAGACCACACTGTACTGATTGCACTACCATTGTTATATATGGTACATATATTTCTTGGTTTGGGATATACATGTATCTTGCATTTATCCAAAAAAACTTTGCAAACACCTCACATGCAACATGGTAAATGTAAGAACGTGAAGCACTTTCATTATAAATATTTATTTTATATATTTCTTGTTTATTCTCTTGGATAAACTAAATGAAAAAAATCTATACCTGTTAGTATCTTTCTGTCTTAACAAGTTGGATCAAAGTGACACTAAGCAACTTGCTATCTCATCACACATGAAGCATCCATCACTCTACAGGTTAGCCCGATGTGGGTTGAGGATTTATAATTGTGATACATTATTTGTTTTACCCAGCAGGCAAGTGCTGGGAGTCTTCCTCCATCAACAATGTTTAGAAATGCCTAAATATATTAGTTTGGTGTGAGGTTAGTGCCTGTTTCCTACAATAGAATTTAGAAGTCACCTACTGACATAAGTTACTTTTGCTTAATTAAATTTGACATTTTACTAAAGAAAATCTCAATGCTGTGGATAAGTAAGTTTGGTTCCCAGTCTTGTGTGATGATAAGGGTATTGTCTTGTTATAGACCGAGAACCAGCCTGCCTCCATGATGACCTATAAGGGAGACCTCAGCATCTCCCTGAAGTATGTGTCCCCAGACAAGGTCAATACCACCACCACCACTGCCAAAGGTCAGTACTGAAGATATGTGATATGTAAACTTGTTTGGCCTCTATAATATGTAAGCAGCTAGTCAATAGGTGACAGCATAGAATCTTTTTCAGTTGTTAATTTGTTCTTCTAACTGCCAAACTGTACATCTTATAGAGGTATTGACATGATATACCAATAACAGTTGAACATCCTTTTGGCCAAAATTTCTGTGCAGACTGAAAATACTCATGTCATTTGTTTGGTTTGGGCACTGTTTTAAGATCTTTTCCAGTCAATAAATTGTCATACAGTTCCATTACAGCCTTAAATATTTATGAATTGAAGTCCAGTTTAAGTTAATTAATGGAGTTGGAAAATTTTAGTTCTTCGAAAGAACTCCTTCAGTTGTATTATTCTTGAATATAATATTAAATGTATTTATCACAGGGTTGTTCGGATTATATGTTGATGTTAGTATAATTATGGTGTAATGGTTCATTCCCTAAAAAATTAAGACATAAGCTTCATTCACATCATCTTGGTGCCAATGTTGATGCACCTGGACTAATGACATATTACTGCCCTTAGACACCAGCTCACAATGTAGTCAGGTTTACTTGCAAGTTATACCTGTATATTACTGCCCTTAGACACCAGCTCACAATGTAGTCAGGTTTACTTGCAAGTTATACCTGTATATTACTGCCCTTAGACACCAGCTCAAAATGTAGTCAGGTTTACTTGCAAGTTATACCTGTATATTACTGCCCTTAGACACCAGCTCAAAATGTAGTCAGGTTTACTTGCAAGTTATACCTGTATTGAAATTCCATAGAGGAAAGTCTGTACTTCCAAGCAATGTGTTTTATAAACTATAATGCAATCTTGTGAAACTTATCAACAAACCAGACCAGGAACATTTTTACCACACCTTGTAAAATGTGGTTTCACTAAAATTGAAATGTTCAAGAAACAAGTCTAGACTTGACAAACTGTGTCCTGGTAATTTTGAATCCTAAGAATTAAAATTAAGGTTACATTTCAGTTAGTGTTGTAATATTGTTAAAACTATCATAGAAAAATTCACAAAGGTGATATACTTTACAATGGTATTATAAATTGTTCATATCCAAATATGGGATGTAACACTTATATTTGTTGTATGTCTGTCTTGTCCAGGGAAGCAAAAGAAGGATGCAGGGAAGGGCCAGCTACATGTGAAGGTGAAGGAAGCGAGGAACCTCACAGCTGTACGATCTAATGGCTTCTCTGACCCATTCTGTAAGGGGTATGTACCATAATAATGGGGTTTATGAAGTGAGTGTTAGAAGGTGAGGTTCCTGAATTATGCATGAATAGGGGAAGGTTTCTTAAATTACTACTGGCTTCCTTGTAAACAATACTATTAATTTGTATAAAGCTTTTATTTGTATAACACCATATTTACAGCCAGTGTTTTTCTTTTTTTTTTTTGTAAAATGTGGATCCCCAAATTTCAGTGGTGAAAGATTGAGGGTTTGCAAGAAGACTCTACCCACTCGACTATGTGACCTCAATTTTTTTCCTTTTGCTTGCTTACATTTTTACTTTGTCCTAAAGTTTTGAAGCGAATATTTATTTAACATAGCCATCTTTTATCTTCTAAATTAAATTCACTCCACCAGGTACCTGTTACCTGAGCGACACAAGAGCAGTAAACAGAAGACGCCGGTGTTGAAGAAGAATTGTAACCCTACCTGGAACCACACGTTTATCTTTGAAGACATATCATTAATGGAGCTGCGAGAACGATGTCTGGAACTGACCATATGGGACTATGATAAACTGTCCAGTAATGACTTCCTAGGTGGCGTCAGACTTAATCTTGGCACAGGTGATCTTGTGTGATTTTTTATCTTTAATCTTTTATATTCTTTATTGTTTAATGGTAACCTTATATGTTTTAACTATAAGCCTGCCTAAAAGGCATATTTATCATTTATTTTATTTCAACTGTTAAGAAGTACCCGTGGGTAGTATAAAGTTCCAAACATAGTACAAATTTACTTTTTTTGTTGATTATTGTCACCTGACTGTGTGTTTGTTGCAGGCATGAGCCAGGGCAAGTCAGTGGACTGGATGGATGCCAGGGGGGAGGAGATGTCCATCTGGCAGGCCATGCTGGACAGACCCAACATCTGGATAGAGGGCGCCCTCATCTTGCGGCCTAATATGGAAAAACGCAAATACTGAGACACCTTGAAATATAACAAAATCACTAGCTATGAAAAAAAGAATTCTGTTAAGCCTCATTCCATCATATGTAGTCTATACAATTCCAGAAGACTTTAGGACAGTCAGCTTAGCATTCCAGTTACCATGCTGTGTGTCATTGATGCCCAGTTACCATGCTGTGTGTCTTTGATGCCCAGTTACCATGCTGTGTGTCATTGATGCCCAGTTACCTTGCTGTGTGTCATTGATGCCCTGTTACCTTGCTGTGTGTCATTGATGCCCAGTTACCATGCTGTGTGTCATTGATGCCCAGTTACCATGCTGTGTGTCATTGATAACCAGTTACCATGCTGTGTGTCATTGATAACCAGTTACCATGCTGTGTGTCATTGATGCCCAGTTACCATGCTGTGTGTCATTGATGCCCTGTTACCATGCTGTGTGTCATTGATGGTTCACTTCAGATCACAGACAATTACTAGCTACAATTTAAGCTTTAAATTTTCAAAAATGAAACAAGCTATTGATATGACCAAAGCTTTTTGAGCTCTATTTGAGTTGTAATTATTTGAACACTGCTGTTGATGTGTACAATGGAACTGTACAATTATTCACCCAGAGTAGTAATGCATGGATGATTTTAAAGCAGAAGAATGTGATTAACTATTGTGATTGTAGTTATTGTGTCAAGGAGTATTGCTGTTGTGCCAGTATAGAGAAATACAACTCAGATTTGTTGTTGATAGATGAGCCAGATG
This sequence comes from Sinonovacula constricta, assembly GCA_007844125.1. NCBI lineage: Eukaryota > Metazoa > Mollusca > Bivalvia > Cardiida > Solecurtidae > Sinonovacula > Sinonovacula constricta. The sequence goes on from CM017556.1 coordinate 5,071,814, forward strand.
TTTTATTGTTTTGTTTTATTAAAAGGAAGATAATATTACGCACATAAAATTAGACACAAACTAGAAGCTTCTTTGCGACAACATGAAATCCAAATAAAAAATTTCTTATTTTCTTCAGATATACTAACATGCTGTTATGTTAACAGCTACTAAAAATGTGTGAACACGGCTTTTAAAGTAAGATTTCCTTAATCATGTTTTGAGATTTAAATGTTTTGAAGCTGTTCATATGGATATCCTCATTACTGCCTTTTAATTTTAATTATTTAAAGTTAATTATGAAAACATTACGTAGAAAATAATTCTTTTTAGAAAAATGGTTACAAATCTCACAAGTTGCTTTGTATAAATTGGACCAGATACAAACAAATACATTGCTCACAGTTTTGTTTCTAGTTATGTAAATATTGCTTTTAGCAATTATTTCTGTTATTTTGTAAATAGTTGTATAGTACTGAATATGTTGCATAATATGTAAATAGATATGTAAAGATGTGTATTTTACATGTAACCTGATTAATTTTGTTACATGTACCTGCTATGTCTAATTCATCTGAGCATGTCTCATCATTTCATGGGTTATTGATGCAATAATGGTCAAATCCTTTAACAAATATCAACTTGCGATAGAATTGTCCTTTTAATTCAACATTATTGAATTATAATATAACTTAATTTAATCCCTATTGTAGCAAAATGAAACTAATAACGTTTAAAAAATTTCAACAAAAGCCAATTACATGGATAATGACTGGATCTATATAGTACATGTACACATTCTGGAATTTCTGGAGTATGATTGTCAGATTGTTTGCAATACATGTAATTTACATTAGATATTGGTTATCCTGTATGTTAAAGACAAGAGAGATATTTATTTCCTTTGTTTAGGACAAGAGAGATATTTATTTCCTTTGTTTAGGACAAGAGAGATATTTATTTCCTTTGTTGAGTACAAGAGAGATATTTATTTCCTTTGTTAAGGACAAGAGAGATATTTATTTCCTTTGTTGAGCACAAGAGAGATATTTATTTCCTTTGTTAAGGACAAGAGAGATATTTATTTCCTTTGTTGAGCACAAGAGAGATATTTATTTCCTTTGTTGAGTACAAGAGAGATATTTATTTCCTTTGTTGAGCACAAGAGAGATATTTATTTCCTATGTTTAGGACAAGAGATTTATTTATTTCCTTTGTTTAGGACAAGAGAGATGTTTATTTCCTTTGCTTATTCTCAGTTTTTTTTCTATTACTACTATTACAGAAGGCATTTGAACAGTCAAACTGTTCCTGTACAACATACAGTTCATGTATCATTCCTGTTTGATACAAGCTGTGCTTGATATAAACATAGTATCATATATATATACATTCAGATATGTCATGCATATTATATTCTTTCATATTTGTATGTTACTTTGTCAGTTGTTTATGTTGCCGTGTATTTTACATGTCTACAATTTGTATCACTGTAATAAATGTAGTGCTTATATATACTATATACATGTATGTTAAAATATTGTTTTAAGTAATCTCATAGCTTATTTACTCAAAATATTTATTTCTACTATTGTTATCTTGTTCAAATAGTATACTGTTATCATGTACATTATGTAGACAATGTCAGTTGTATTTGTTACTAGGGTAGTAGACATGGTTGTTGTGAACCCCCAGATTGGTGCTTCTGTTGTCAGCAGTAGTAGACATATTTGTTGTGAACATCCAGATTGGTGCTTCTGTTGTCAGCCTGGTATAGTGCACCAACATTCAGCTGATGCTAGCCTTGATGAGGAAATACAGGGGCTTTGCGATATATTGATTTAGGGCTTATAATTCACACTTTTACCTTACAAGAAAGTGTTTGCTAAATTATCTGAGTGAAGCAGTCTTTAGTCAAATTTGGATGAATACTGCCAAAGGCATTTTTAATTTACCCAATGGCCATGTAGGTTCGTTAAGGGGAGCATATGGCTGAGCAGTTTGAGTTACTAACTTGTAAGCCTATAACCCCTCAGCACATGGATTCAAGTCCTGGTCTGGGCATGAACTTTCATGTTGTACTCATTCTGGGATCTGTCTCCACCAATAATAAGATGAACATCGCCAGTATGACCATAATTTGTTGGGACAGAACTAATTGCTAACAATTATGCTTAAAGATAATATGGTGACTCAAAGGCAAATTATGCAGATCCTGATTAGATTACTAAACAGTATGTCGTTAGCAAAGAAAAAAGTATTAAATGTTATTGTTCTTATCATAAGTCATTTATCACTTAGGTTTAAATTGTTATTTTTTGTGACACATTTCCTTAACAATGTAGAATTTTATTTAATGAAGAAAAAAAAAAGATAAATGGCCAAGTTTTAAACTAGACAAAATTTCTGTTTTTATTATATACCTAGTTTTGTACAACAAAGTGTATTGAAAAAATATTGAAGTACTTAGGTGTTATACTTGTTAATGCATTTGTGACAGGGTATAAACTTTAAACATATTCCTTTTTATTGAGAAGTAGTATAATAAACATTATTTAAAGTGTAGAGCAACTTACAGTACCAGAGTAACTTATGACATAAGCCGAATGCAAAATAAAAATCTAAACGATGATTTATTGGTAGATCACATAACACAAATTCTGGTCTTGGTCATCTTAAATTATTTCTTATGTACTCAAGTTCAAAATCAGAATTATTTACTTAAACACACACACACACACACACCTGAAAAAAGAGAAACAAATTTCTATTTTAGGATGTTGATCGAGGGAAACAACTCTAGTGCTTTTGTGTAATTATCTGTACTAGTTTTCTCCCTTTTGTGTATTTATTTGTACTAGTGTTCTCCCTTCTTGCAGCACGGCATCTTCGAGATACTAAAACAAAAGTAATTATTTCATCATATTTTAAAGATGGTATCTGACAGTTTGGACCCGATCTTCTCTCAAAGAGCCAAAAAAATTATTGTTGCCTAAAAAGATCGCGCAACATGCTGACTATTGATGAATGTCCTACACCTGTGTGAACAGTGAAGCATAACACATCAGTCCTTATAACAAATAGGTATTTTCTATCTGAGCCACGCTGCACAGTTAGCTTTTTAAAAACTAAGAAAACCACGTGACGCTATCTTTATATCATTATTTGGATAATCCGCTCTGATATCGATGTCTATTTTTAGAGACATCCCAATCATGCCTATTTTTAGTCTTGGTACGAATTGATCTATTTCATGATTTCTACTGTCTTACAATGTAGACAGTGTTCAAAACCATATTTTCGTCGACTTAAGTTTAACTTTTTGCAGAAATTATGCCCCAAATGCCCCACACCAGGTTTTCGTGTATTTGATGTCAAACTGTCGTATACCACCTTTAAAAAGAAACTATTAATCTTGCCAAGTAATCAACAGCCAATTTCATGATTTTGACATCAGCACTTTATGGGAAAAAAGTTGAAAGTAAACCGCCCCACCCATACTTACAGTGTTTATAGTGTATTTTTTCTTCCCTAATTCTTAATTGGTATGCCTTTTCTGACTTTTAACCTTTTTATTGTCAGTTATGTATTTTTGTATGTTACATTCACTCACAGTACTAATCACATTTGAACACTTTTTTGTATTTATTTATTTTTTTGTAACAGTTAATAGCCTGGCCGTTTTAAGGAGTTTTTTTGCAGTGTGGTAATCAGTTGACCTAATTATTAAATAGCCAGTTTAGTATGTTGACCAAGTTTATCCACTGCTGATCTTTGTCCTCACATATAACTATGTTCCCCTGACTGTTTTCTTGTATGTATATTTAGTGTATATACTCTTTTACATAGGAAATACACGCATGTCTTTCTCAAGTTTAAATCACTATTTGAAAATACCTTCTCAATATCAAACTCCTTGCTACTACTTTTCTTAATAAAAATGTAATGTTTATTTTCATCTCCACCACCATCAGCATGAGAATCTTCTCTTCATCGTCCACCTGGCCTACAAACATTTAACATATAGTTAATCTAGATAAGTTTACAGGTGATATCCGACAGTCTGGATCAAACATTTTTTTTCAAATAACCAAACAATTCATTGTTACCTGAAAAGATCCTGTAACATGTTGTTCATTGATGCCCTAGATCTGTTTGAAAAGTGAAACATTACAGTGACGGTGCCCGTGACGTAGTGGTAGAGTCGCGGATTTGTAACTCCTCTGACTGCTCTGCTTCTCACCGCGTGGGTTCAAGTCCCGTTCGGGGCGAAGGACTTAATGTCGGAGGGTCTTCCACCGTCATTACAAACAGATATTTCCAATCTGAACCATGCTACAGATAAAGCTATTTTTAAACTAAGAAAATCACATTACAACTTACCTTTGAGATCTCATTATATCGTCATTCGGGTAGTCCGCGCAGACTCGGTATCTATTTTTAGCCGAGCTCGCTTTTTTTTCTTATTTATAGATTTGGAAAGAATGGACATTTAGAGTTGCAGTATGTACTGTCTCACATATAGCTAGTGTTTAAACTTGTCCACTCAGACTACGCAGAAATTATGCAAAAAAAATCCCAGAAACCGTTGAAAAATATTGTTACATGCATTGGGTGTAGGTGAACTGTCGGATACCATCTTGAATGTATGACACTCATTGTTGACCTTTATTAGTTAATCATTAAAGTTGCTTTTCATGTATAATGTAGACCTATTATTATGTATTAACTTGTAAGCTAGCACGCCATTGTTTGCACACATAAAACTAGACATATATATTATATAATTAAAACTGTTATAATTGTGTATATTTCTATCAGTAGACACATGTATATGACGCTTTTGGGTAATAAAACGTTCAATAAAATACACTTTGTCTTCTTACTTACAATAATCCGGCCATACTCGTATGTTAAAAGCGGTTAGTTGGGTTTTTGTCTTAAATGGAGATTAGCACTATAGTGAATATTAAATGTCAAGTGTTGCTATACCAACCTACAAATTCAAACAATGCATTACAAAACACATATTAAATTCTTAATCGCTGCTTTCTGTATCCAGAATACAATCTTATATGTAAACGTCTCAGTCAAGAAGAAATATTCCGACAAAACTGTCTCTCCTCGTATACTTACGTCATTCATCGACTGAACCAAAATTAATTAAGGGAAAATTACACTGAAGCGCTTTACTATAGTAAATACTGGTAATGTGAGAGTTAGCGAAATCAGCTAACAAAACAAATTATAGAAAACAATCTGTATATGAGCACTTATAATTAATTGTTTCTTGGTAATTTTTTTTTAAATGCAGAATGACACGATATCACAGCTAGATCTAACGAGAGAAATTTCCAAATACCTTCGGTCATTTCTCGGACACAAAAATGACCAATCAGATGTTTCAGAACTGCCTCAGATTCGACGTCAAAAGCTGCTATGCAATATGCATGTCTATAAACAGAGAGTGTTTATACGGTTGTTTTTAATGTTTTAAAAAACTTTAAATGTTTTACATTTTCAACTTGAAGCCTTATGTTGTCATGTCGGTTACTGTTTGACAGGTACCCGATCTGATCATTGAACTGAACTTTTCATACAGAGTGTAGTTCTTATTTGCCAACCTGTGCTACAAGGTAGGCGGTAGGAGTGAAATTGAGGAAGACTTATCCATATTTTTAAGAAAAGATATCAAATAAAAGAAAATGTCTCTGTTTGGCAAGCATATTGTGTACATTAACAGACTTTTAATTCTCTGTAAGTTACTCTTCGCAATTTGCACAAACTTGAAAACGATCCTAAAAACCGCATGTTCCTTAAATAATAACCAATTGTCAGATTCTATATAGTCAGCCTAAAACAGCAATTGTTGTTGTTGTTTTCTCAATATTTTCATAACGAGGAGTTAAAATGTGTTAAATAAATAGCCCCCACCATCCACACAAAATTAAACAAATGTTAAACAAATTTAACGCGTCAGTTGTTGGGATACCATCCCAGATTACGGACTTCCCTTGTATTCTTCCGCCTCCTTCAGGAGCCTCTATTGCTTCGGCCACTGGGTCAGCAATGGTCATTAGTAAAGGCGGGTTATATAACTCCTCTGGTCGTGACCTCTCCAGCCAGCGGTCAGTCTGTTTGAATACTGACTACCAGAGAACCAGTCTGTTTTGAAGCAGACGAACTTTTTCTTTATAGTCCACAGTGTTATAATTGGATTGTGTTTAGGCGTTATTTCTGGATTACAATTTTGTTTCCATGGCGCAGTAAAATGTCAGGTATGTTGGTCTTTTATGAAATTTCCAGTCATTACATAGTACCTAGAGCGTTGCTTTTTTACTTGTTTGTGGTATTCGCGCCATTTTTGCACTAAACTGACTGACAGGCTACGTTGAGCTGACTGTAACAGAGGGAAGTTGGGGTCATTGGAGAGATACCTATGTGAATGTACGAGGGTCAACCTAGGGTGACCGCCTTATCGGTCAAGTAATATAAGGTCACGTCTATGATGACTGTCTGCTGTCGACTGCAAATGAACAACTGTACTTCTACAACGTATGTAGTTCTAAGGATGTGTATAGTCACTGTATATCGAGAAATACAATAGCCTGTTATTGTACATCTCGAAGTTGACCTACGGAACTGGACTTGTTAGTCTGTTTCAACTATTGGATAAGTCAGAGTCTAGATTTTTAATAAAACACATTCTAACTACTCGTGTCAACATAGCAATAACCACAGCAGCATTAACAGTGTCAATTCAATAAAGCGTTGGAAGATATGTAGTTTTAAGTAACTTATATTTTACCATTTGTATGTAAAAGACACGTGCATAGTAACGATCTGTCACGTGCTGCAGCATGGGTCTAGATTGCCTCCGTCTCGTTTGTATTTAAATAAATGTACCGACAAATTGCTGGTCATGAATGTTCCCTTCTTTGAATTTTCGGGTGTTGTAAGTCTGGAATGGCACAATACTATGTTTGATAACTGTTAGTGACAAAAAACTGTAGATTTCAAGATCGATAAATCACGTTACGGAGTTTACCTTTATGTATATTTTATTCATTATACTATATCGAATGGACGATATAAAATTGACAAAAAAAACATTTGCTTATGTAAGCATTTATCTGCATGAATATTGTATAATTGTTTTACGACACGTGTACAGCTAACAACTAGCAAAACATCCACAATAGACTCGATAGACTGACTGGTATGTTCTGAAGATATACATGACAACTTGTGTTTGTGACTCTTACATGCGCGTAACAGGTGGTGCTCGAAAGTCTCCTGATAATTAAGACAAACGCATTTGTTATAACATAATAATTGTCGTAAAATATTTATCATTAAGGACGAATTGTTCTTACAGAAACATGTTATCCTTCCATTGATTAACAATTATCACTATGTTCTTTACATCTGTAGACACAGATTATTGATGTGAACATCTTATACAGCATTTTGAATCACATCTTTGAGGGGATTTAAGGTACTTGAATATTTCATATTTTTTTAATTTGTTTAATATTTGATTAGTAAATATTTTTTACAAGAGTCAAAGAAGCTATGCATGTTATATATTATATATTCTCCAAAAGTATCTACAATCTTTAAGGTTGCCTTCAATAATTGACATGCACAACTGTTCATTTACAAAACAATCACCAATATTCAACTACACGTTTGTGTAAAACACACACACACACACACACACACACACACACACACACACACACACACACACACACACACACACACACACACACACACAGAAACAACAACAACAACAAACAAAAACTTGCGTGTTATGTTATGTGCCTTTACTACGATTAACGCTTAACAAGGTAGCTACAGAAAGTCTTAATGTCGGGATCCTGGCCGAGTCCTTGTTTTGTGCCGAAGATTTTTGTGCAGTCGTTGTTTTTACTGTTGTTCAAGTAAACTTCGCTCCGAGATCTAAAATAAAAGACAAAGAAAGTGTTCCTTTTCTGGTTTATTGTCGTAAACACTTTGAATTCCACAAACTCGGATGATTGGAATTATAACAATTACGTTAATTAAATAAAAACACCATGAACGTATTATATCTCAAAAGGCCCCGACATGCAAACAAGCTCACATTCTTTAAAAGTCTATGTAGTACAATTTATAACAATTTAGAGAAACGCTTTTTTATATTTGATTTCTTAACAGAAATTCAAAGAAAACTACATGTTGTGTACATGTACTTTTATAATTTTATATCCAAATGCAAATTCCTAAGGAAAATAGAAAATAAGCCAGATAAGCAACAAAGATACAAGTCCAAAACTGCACAAAAAGACAAACATCTATAATATTAAAATGCTATTATGCGGTACATTCAAGCCGCATAAAACTAATCTTGCAATTTGGGGGATCTTAAGTAGTTAAAAAAGGACCCCGTATATGATAACTTTTGGGGATTCTTAAGAAGGTGAAAAACACTACGTATAATGATAATCGTCCTTTAAATACTCACATACATGTGCCTAGATAAGTTTGTGTTTAATATGACATTTTGTGTTTAAATTATACAAAAACATATATTTTAGTTTAAATTTGACTTGTGCTTCAAGAAGTTTTGCAAACATGCAAACGTTTATAGCAAACTTCTGTTCGTAGTTGACAATTTTACCATGAAATATTCAGATTGGTTTAACGAATAAATTGAGAAGCCGATATGTATTAAAAGAATCTACAGTTTTGGGGGGGAATCGACAAAAGTGAAAGAAGCTGCAAAGAATAGAATAAAAAAAAAACACCACAAAACAAAAGACGATAAGATGTAGAACACATACTGAGTCAATTAACACACCCACATTTATTTATATATCTGTCCAAGTGTCAACAATAGCGTTCTAATTCCCTTACCGCTGACCTCATTACTAACTATATCTAGGTGCATTTACGCAGAACATTGACTGAGGTATTGACTGACCCTGGTGTTTGTAAACAAACCAGCCCGGCAGTGGGAGATAGAAGGTCAGGGATACAGACTGAGATACAAAACATCCAATACAGGAACACATACCTATGTGTGCTGATGTATTAATCTTGGTGTTGTGGACGTGGAAAGGATCACATTCTTGAGTGTTTTGGGGTTGTTGTTTTTTTCCCAACTGCAGAGTGTTTTAAAACTTCGCTTGTTGGTTGGTTTAAACGCCCCAACAGACATCGCGCTGTAATACGAGTCCTTAGAAACGATGTTTACCATAGCTGGATTTAGTGTTGCATTTGTTGTATTATCTTGTCGTTAATGTGAAACATCGCCACATCCCAACGTCCGACGAATCCTAATGAAACTAATAACAGAACCAATGAAGCTATGCCATTTTTAAATATTTGTTTATATTTATTGAGATAAAAGAGTAACGGCGACAGAAGGAACGCGTTCATTTGATATTTATTATCCTGTTTAAAAGCACCAATGCTACCGATTTTATATGCAATATTACTAATTAATTTCGTGAAAGTGTCATAATATATATATAACGTTAATTTTTATGTATGTGTTATGTAATATTGCACTGCGATACTAAGGGAAGTAACTGCATATAGCTACACACTCACAGACACGCGTTAAAGTATGGGATGGCATGAATTGTTTGCCCCTATTGATCAACATAACGGCTCTTTTAGAAAACCTGATATGTATAAATGGCAGGTGATATGGTTTTGTTTACCTTCGCCTTCCACGTGATAGTATTGTTGAGAAGACAAGAAGTGGAAGGTTCATTGACATCACACAGTATATAACGCTCTATTATATGCGATGATAATTCTTAATCTCTATATGTTATCAAAATTACAACAATAATGATCCAATTCAAGATTCTCCTTAAATTGTTAGATATATCATTAATCAAAGTTCGAATGTCGTAGTGTTATGAAAGCATATTTTGCTTGAATCATGGTATTAATAAAAAGCAGGTGTCTCATTAATATTATAATTCTGAAACGTTTTTTTTAACTATAGCTGGAATTGAAGAAATTGCAAGGCATACATTTACTAATGCAAATTTTATTAAGATCTGTTGTTAATATCGTAGAAACGTAATATTAATTAATGTATTAAAAGTTATTTTGAACATCTTTAACACGAAAAAGAGGGCCGATAAAACTAGTTTGTATAGCAACCACACAATTCCGAAATAAATACAATATACTATTTATACTGGTACGATGCCTTAGAATGCAGAACACAGACAATATCGACTAAAATTATATTCTATTTTTTCAAATTTAAGTGGTTTAAAAGTTGTTTTTTAGTCCTGGATATAATTTATTTAGTTAAACTAACGAAGTCAGTCGGGGGAGGGGTGGGGGAGGGGGGAGGGGGGAGGCAGACGATTTAAAATGGTCATACAAAACATTTCCTTAATTATCATCTTATAAAACACATTGATAGATATGTCATTTATTATTTAATTTATTTGTTTTCAATTTTGAAACAAACATGTTTTCATTGTTTTCTTAAGATCCAGAATAAACAAAGCATGGTTTGTACTTAAAATTGTCCTAATCGTGTAATTATTTATGGTTGTGGTGTTTTGTAAGTTGTGACCTCAATATTAACCAATGGATCTGTGAAAAATCGCGCCAACTTCTCACGCTTAGAAATGTCCAGTTGACCTTTCAATAGAAACCCGATGACCCCTTCCTCATTATGGTCTGATACCATGACGATTCGGCGAGAGGCTGGGGTCGAGTTGACCTTGTGAAATAATTGCATTTTCTCCTCCAGGCTTTTGACCCCCGAATGACCGCCAGGGGGCGTGGTATGTTTGGGTCACGTGTACTACATGTACCCGGATCATGGTTGGCAACCCTTTTATTCCTACGTTATTTATTGCACGGGAAATCGTACACACGATTCAAGTGGTAGTCGCAGTCCGGGATGGAAATGATTGGTATAAATGTGGAAATTCTTTGAAGCCGATTCTTGAGTCGGTACATTATAATTTCCTGTCTGAAACGTTAAACTTGCCATCAAGACAAAACGCGTTTACTTTATGCATCGCGACTATTTAAGCCGCTTGATTTATACATAGGTGAAAGTAATAAATTAATTTTAATAGCCACATTTGACAAGATTAAAAACTTGATGCCTCCAAACAAGATTTGGTCTAGACGTGGACATTTGCACTTCCAAAGCGGTATTTTGTCTAAAAACATGTTCTTGCTGGGATAACGACATTTTTAATGAGGCTTTAATTTAAATGGCACAACAAGAACAGAAAATGTCCATGGTGAACTTTGATGCCATGAGTCATCGCTTCTGATTGGTCGACTGTCTCATAACACGTGACACGTAGGCCTCGTGCAGGGACTCGTCGAGTCAGAACCCCCAAAATAGTTTGTTAATAGTCCACTTCCATGGCAACAATGAATTCCAAATGTACTTTCGTCGTCTACAGCGTGTTACCAAAATATTATTTTATCCCCACAACAAACGACATGGATAATGAGTATTATTAGGCATATACCGAACACCTTAAGAACATCTAATTTGATAATTATGATTTCCAAATAACATAACGTACCTATAGACTTGTGAAAGCTGACTACTATCATTTTCGAGTACTTATTATAAAAATGACACGTTGGGGAAAACGTTCACAAACTCTTTCGAACTTAGTTCAATATGGTGTCAGTCCGTTGGCCTTTTGGGCCTTAATGATCCAAGTACATTTATAAGAAGCAACATAATTAACCATGTAATTATACATATTAAAGCACCTGACGTCCACCGACACTTATTATGTATGATGTGCTTTAAGTGATATTGAATGCATTAACTATCTGTGTCATTTATCATTTTTCACATTTTATAGTTGATTAGAAACACAAATAAAACACTACGCGAGGATTGCATGTTGCATGTGGTGAAATATCTAATAACGAAGTGTAGATGTACCAGCGGTGTATTCTTGGCGACTGGAAACGTTCGGAGGAGGAGCGACACTTCCAGGCTCCTCGAAAAAGACACGTGATCTTTCCGATAATATATGCAACATGCCCTCTTCCCCGTAACATCATCTCATAGAAATATTTCGGTGTCATGTATGGAATTAATATCACCAATGTGCAGTTCTTGAAGCCAGGTAAGTAGCATGTATTTCTAAATATTCTTTTGAATTACAATATATTTGCATCTTCGACCAAAGTACAGAACGTGTTTTATGTAGATAACGGTGCCAGATGATAAATATTTAACAGAAAGGATGATGGGATTCTTTCTGAGACGCATTGGCCTTCCTCCGCCATCATAATGGTTCTTCCGGTAAAGATGCATCCACGTAAGAGTTATGATCTGTGAATGAGAATGCTTGTATTCTGGACTAGGATGCACACCCCCTTAGCATTTCTACACGGCGAATCTTGCTGCATAGACCACCGCGGTACTGGTCAGCTGTGGTCAGCTTAAGGGCACTGACCAATTGTGAAATATTGAATTATTGACCACAGTATTTCTGCAGAAAGATTCCTGGCATTGTCTACTATTTGACTGACCATTCCAAAGCCACTGCTTAGATCACTACCTATTTACGGTCAAATGGGATGAAATGACTTACTTGTTCTAATATGAAAACGCCATGCTTGTTATCAGAACTGACGACACAGAAGTTGTTCGCTAGGATTCTGTTGTCGCCATTTGTGTGGGGTGTTTTTTTCTTTTCTTCAACAACGTTTTTTGACTGGATTATACATAGTTTAACTCCGATAAATGTAAGTAGTAATTGTTGTGTGAATTGTGGACTAAGCATATTGTTATATTAATAAAAGAAGCTACTCCCTTTAAAGTCGCCTTTCACTTTAATATGCTATTATGAAAATGGTTGTAATTCGACTAAAACGTGATGCAGCTGTTAAAATGATGAAACGAATATTTAATTGAAGGTAATAGATTGAAACCATATGTTTATATATTTTTTTCATTTATTACTTTAAGAATGAAGGCGCCCCGAATGCCACGGTTTGAATTTGAATTTGAAAATTTTCAACACAGTGGCAAAAATAAGCACATTTTTAATTTGTATATCATAATACTGTAATTGGCATTCTGTTAATATTGCCAATTTAATTCCTTGAATAACGCTCATATGATAGACTGATATGTCTGGTTTTTGCATGGATACTTGTTCAGTCGCATTTTCATGTTGCTTTGTTAAAAACACACACAAAAAAACAACAGTTTATTTATTCATTGTAATTGAAGGGAGGGTGGTGGTAGAACACAAACGAAATAAACATCGTTTTTCTTTCTTATTTTATAAATCATGAATCTTGTTTATATAATTTATAGTATGTGGTCTGTAACATAAGAATTGTTGACATGATACACAGTCAACCCAGAGACGTTCCGATTGGTAGAAACGCTCTCAAGTCTTCTAGGTCATTTTCTGGTGCTATTTCACGATGCTCATCACGTCGTCAGTCTGTACTTGTCTCCAAGGGCATCCATCAGCATGATTACTATCCCTCGGTCCACCAGGACACTGACCGTATCGATCCTGTACCACGTGATATACGGTATTCGACCAGGATCCTTAATTTTAGAGGTTCATCAGACTTGTAAATGCATGTACATATGCAATTTCACTACATTGTGTTGAACAATCAAGAGTCGTAAGGTTAAACAATGAGACTTTTAAAATTAGATCAACTCATTAGCAAATCATAGGTCTTTTTTTTTTTAATTTTCTTTAGTTTGTAGCCATGATGGCCGATTTTCCGATCAAATGTTGCTATCATAAATTTCCGATCAAATGTTGCTATCATAAATTTCCGATCAAATGTTGCTATCATACATTTCCGATCAAATGTTGCTGTCATAAATTTCCGATCAAATGTTGCTATCATACATTTCCGATCAAATGTTGCTATCATAAATTTCCGATCAAATGTTGCTATCATAAATTTCCGATCAAATGTTGCTATCATATATTTCCGATCAGCATAGCCTCCATATTGGTGATGTACATTATTTTTGGTTGCATAGCAACTGAAATCTGACACCTTTAAATTATGTAGACGATGTGTGATGCTGAAGAACCAGAATACGATGAAAAGATGTTTATTACTAATGGAAGAAAAGAATAAAAGAAACAAACCCTTGCGGCTGTAAGGTCAGAACAACCGCTTCTGGCAAGGTCTAGAAATATCACGCGCTGTTATGACTAAGCAAGGTACAATTTAGTCTATTTGCATTTTGTTCAATATAAGTCTTTCTATTGCCATTGATAGTCACACATATTTGTTTTGTATTTTCTTTAAATCCAGAAGGTACATTATCTTGTCAATACTCAGACAGGAAATGTGACGTATTGTAAAACAATGTACAATAAGCAAATTCTTTAATTAAAAGCAGATTTAAAATTTGCACATTGCTTAATGTGTGTTAATAGTTATTTCCCTCAAAGATGAATGATTATTGCCTCATCTGTTGAGGAAAGGAGTCGACGTGAGTTGAAATTTGCTCTATTTATGTTAAAATATTCGCAGCGACAGCAGCAACACAATTATAGTCGATACAGCGACGCCCGGGTAGTGTCATTGGTTGTATGTGTTCTCAAAAGTGTTCTCACCTAGACTGCCATGGGCTCCAAACACCTTATGCGAGTGGCAATCCATCAAGTTAGTTTCAAGTTTCACTTCCATAGTTTAAAAGTGTCAACATGATTGAAAATTGACTTGTAGATAAGCATCTGCTACAATAGACTATGGAATGATATTTTTAGGGTCATCCTCATATCATTTCATATAAAGCGCGAGACCATTAAAATTAATTAACACGAAGCACGTATATAACAGTTACATTAAGTAGGTGTTTAATCAATAATAGCCACATTATGATATTGTATTTTATTGAAGCTACAAGCTCGAAAAAACACGCAAACGCGCACGCACGAGTGCAGCATTATGACTAATAATATCATTAACTTTATCTACGTATATCTCAAAGGATATTTATTATAAAGAATATCTCAAAAGAATAAATCAAAGTATTTTTGCATGAAATAATATGAATACGGTGTACATTCTTTTAAATGATTTCCAAGGATGCATTTCACAGGACAAATAGGGTTTGAGATTTTCTTTTTGGAGCAATACTTTGGTCTTCCAAAAAGTCCGATTTTATATCTGAGTTCTTGTTGTGTCGAATGCTCGATATATGCTAGTTTTTCTTTGTAAATCATATTTCTTGCTCCAGGTCGGAAATAGTAATGAGATCGGATAAAATGAACTTTTTAAAGTCCTTTATATCTTCTTTAAGTTATTAAAGATGATATCCGGCGTTGGAACCAGAAGCCTGTTGATGTCCTTGATGCGCGTGGGAGGAGCCAGGTAACCCACATACATGCATTCAGCGGGGTTACTCATAGCCCTTTGTACGCATCATAATTAGCTATTTTTAGAACTAGCAAACGCATTTATAAAGAATCCCGTTTATCTTGGTTATTCGGTGAGTAAACAGAAATGAATAACAATAATTCGGTCGCCAAATATTTAATCTTTATTGACAACCCGGATGACATGCACGTGCCGTCAGGAGAAAATAAAAAGAATAAACACTTATTGTTTGTTACAAGATTTATGAAAGCGCTACAAGCACTGCGGTATTCACTGCTTCGGGAAAGTTGTCACATTTCAAGACAATGAAAACAGATGTAGATAAACTGTCGTACGTATATTTTGTGTTATAAAGCGCCCTTTCTTAAAATATGCAACTCCGCCGTCAATGTAATGAACAAACGTTCAGCACAAGCTTAAGGGTCGAGGGGCAAGACCCGAAGATGTGATATCTTTTGCCCTGTGGTGGTGACATAACACACACCACGTTTTACAGGATGCTGTATTTCTTCGCGCTCTAGATGGTGCCTTATGTATAAAGTAGTTCATTCTGTGTTGTAATCATTTGTCGTGGTGGCACCTTTTGTTTATGTGTGGTTGTTGTTGTTTGTTGCTTTTTTGTTTGTTTTTTTGTCTAGACTATTGGCTTCAAATTTGAACATCATCGTTTGGCACTGTTGCGATATCTGAATAATTGATTAATAATAAAAGACTTTGTCGTGTTGACACTGGATTGGATTAGGATTGGATTAGCCCACATTTTTGCCGATACTGCGCAGCGACATTTCTATCATTACAGCACAGGGGCACTTATGATGTGCCCATGGACTGAACTCGGCCGGCCCATTATACTGACACCGACGAGTCACGCGTAATGCTGTCCCCTTAACTCTGAGCGTTAGGAGGGAAGCCACTACTACCAACTTTATAGTCTTTGGTTTGACTCGGCCGGGGTTTGAACCCACGACCTCCCGATCCGCAAGCCGACTCTCTACCACCTGAGCTTTTTTTTCTTGACTATTGACTTTAAATTTGAACATCGTCGTTGTGGCTCTGTTGCGATACCTAAATAATTGACTTGTAATAAAAGAATTTGTCGTGTTGACATTGGTGTTGTTGTTTATCTTGTTAATGTCCGAAACATTAAATGTGTAGTGCAACTGACTTGCTGTAAATATTTTACCTTAGTTCCAGAATGTGTTGTTTTATAACCGATTTTTGCAAATGAGGTTTGCATGTATTGCAAGAACAGGATACTGCCTTTGATCTTTGTAAAGACAGACAATAATAATAATAATAATAATAATAATAATAATAATAATAATAATAATAATAATAATAATATAGTAGTAGTAGTAGTAGTAGTAGTAGTAGTAGTAGTAGTAGTAGTAGTAGTAGTAAATAAAAAAGTTGACATCGTTTACTTAACATTATGTAGACTGGCCGTTGTAAAGGAGAGTGAAAACAAAGGTGATTGTTACTGTATAAAATATGTATCTTTGTTTTAATTGTACGTCAATGGCAACCTTCGCCATTTTTGCAATACGTTAGAAGACGAGTTTAACAGTTGCTAAAGTTAAAATAAGTTAAACGGCGGTCAAACGCAGCATGATTTCATGTATTAAGTTTTAGCATCTGTTTGTTTATTTTTAGCAAGGTGTAATTGGTGTCGTAGATTCGCAACGGTATTCTTAAAACCTGTGACATTACAGTAACCGTATTGTTAAATGGGACATTGTAATGACGAGGTAAGCTATTTTGTTGGGACCAATATCGTTAGTCAATGTTTTCTGCTGCTTTGAGATTTGTTTTTGGATTGTGGATATTTGAATGTTCCATTACAGGTGGTATCTGACACTTTGGATCGTTTCTTTTCTCTCATGCAACCAGATAAATTAGTGTTACCTGAAAAGAGCCCGCGAAAAGTTGTTTACTTGTGTCAAGCATCCTTGTGAATAAGTAATACGTAACTCCCCTCTTGTCATTTCAAACATGAATTTTCTATCTAAGCCACGCTATACAGTTAGCTTTTAGTTTTTGTTTTCTTTTTTTAAAAATAAGAAAAGCAATGTGCCATTTATTTTTGAGTTTACGATACACGATCATCCGGGTAATCAGCTCTGATGTCGATATCTATTTTAGGGTGAAATCCTCATTCTTGCTTATTTATAGATTTAGAAACAAGGGATAATTAAAGTGGTATATTTCAGAAATTTGTACTAACAACTGCGGTAATATTATAAACAGCCTTTTCTTGATTTTTAGTATACGTTTATGCAGCAAGTATGCAAATATTCTACAGAACAGGTGTAAGATGTTCTAACAAGTATCAGATAGAGCCAAATTGTCGGACACTACCTTTAAAGTAACGCAAGAGGAATGCTGCACCTCCACTCGAAGATAATAAAATATAAGCCAAAACTGCTACGAAGTTGGGGGTAGTGGTTCGAATCCCGTCTGTGCACGTATTGTTAAACTGTTTCTTCTTACTTTTATCACATTTATTTCTGTATCACTCATACTTGATTTAGTAGGGCACAAGTGTCCTTTTTATTATTTTCGAAAGAATTTTATTGCTTTTTGTTTGGTGCTCAATAATAAAAATTCGTTGCCTCATATATCAAAAATCTTAAACATCCAAACCACGTGCTTACAGTATTTTTTTTAAAAAAAAATGCTGGGTTAATCAAAATACTATGTAGAATATTGAAGGCAACTTCCAATGGGTATCTAAAGCTCGATTGTGATTTTTATCAAGCCTACAGTATAAGATGCTTGTGATCATTTGAGTCAAAACAAAATAACATGTTTGCTTGGAATGTCTAATGCTACCATTTGTTTGCAAAAAAAACCCAACTTTTTCTTGAGAGGATGTGACGTTATATGTGGAGTTATGTAACTTCTTAAAATAGGACGCTTCCTTTCCACTTTCAAAAAAAAAAATAAAAAAAAATGAAATAAAAACAACTCAGTGGTGAATTTTGCAAGCATGTGTCCTGCAAGGCACTTGCACATCCGTTGTGCTAATTCCCCAATTCCGTATATTATTGTTGTACTTGCGTTACTTTAACATAAAAGAATCTTATTATATATGCAAAATTTAATTCATATATTAAATCGAAATATAAATGAAGTTATAGACGATAGCATATTTAACACTAACCGGATTTAAATTTGTGCCAATTCGTATTGTTTTTTTCCCTAAGAAACTGGTACTTCAAAATCACTCGTCTCTTTATGTAGCCAGGCTACTAGTTTTTGCCATTACTATTCGCATAATTGATAAGCCAAAACACATTTGCGGTTTGTAGAAAAGTCTTAAGAATGCTGACCACAAAAATGTTGCCGCTCCCAACACGATGCTTGTGAATGATTACTGAGTGTGCTCGCTTACTTATATGGAAAGTAGACCGTAGCGTATCATCCTCTTTATCCCGTAAATATATAGCGAGTGATGACCGAGTTTTTTTTTCCAGTTGTACAAAACTGTACATTAATTCATGGAGAAGACTCCTTTCCTATATAACTTCAGTCTGCGGAAGCTGGTATGAGATCTCCTCTGATTGGATGTTACGCAATATGACTAAATGCTTATTGGATGCTGATAACGGCGATCGTTACTTGGGCGGGGTTTTCGTGGGGAGAAAAAAACATGACAGCACACGCGGACGCATTTTTCCAGGGCCGCGCTAATGGCTTTTCCAGGGCCCGAACACTATCGGAAGTAGAGGAATGAATACCTTGTTCGTGTTTATGAGTCAAATCTTGAGGTATTAGGCGAAGTTACGAACAATACAGGTGTAAAAAGTACACGTTGTTAGCTAGTCGTTCACGAGTGTTACCATTGGATTTGGATGAAATCAATGGAAGAGGGTCACTTGACACCTTAGGCTCACTATGAAGTATGAAAGATCCAGGTTAGCTTCAGCTTATCACAGTTACTTGTTTACATGTGTACCTTTTTGGTATGTGTGCATGCCCGCTTTTTATCGTTTTCCTGTGTAGTTTGAGTTCAAATATCGAAAGGGCAATCATGGTTTGGTGGCTGTTTTCTTTCTGGTTGTATCATTATGTTCAAAATAATGTAGCTTAATTGATTAAACAGACAAATAATTGTTCACTATTAACGATTATTTTATAATGGCGAGGTCGTTCTTTTATAATCGTTTTTGGATTTGAATGACTGAATATATTTTTAAAAGTACTTGTACTAAATATACATTTAATTGTATACACCTGTAATTCTATAGTAATACGTATACATCGTGATTCCGTGAATCACCCTTGATTCCCATCAACCGAGAATGTATGTCGAGGAATGTATGTCCTCGCTACAGTCACGTGTCTTGTCTATCGGCTCGATAAATGCCATATCAAATGATGTTTTACTTAGAAATATTACTATACTACTTGTATTAACAAAAGTAATAATTAGTCATTAGAGCTTATGTTATTTGTTGAAATCTTGCCTACTCAAAATAAATGTTATCTTATTAGTGTATTTGTTCATTTATGACAATGTTCAATTAAATTTGTGTTCACATATTTTCCCCCAAAAAATGAATCTTCTGTCAGCCAGTCGCATATTGACATAATTATATATTCTTATGACGAGATATTAAGAAGATATTATACATTGTTTATGTCACCTTTTATTACCTTTATTGCAGTATGTTTACAACAGATCAGCATTTTTTATCTCAAAATTATTAGCTATCGAGTCATTGGTCCTAGATTGGCTTCATACACAGGTTTTAAATATTTGGTTGACCACTAGCAAACTTATTTGGAAAATGTGTTTTTAATATTAATTATGGCTGATACCGGTCTGGATAAATGCTTTGAGTGAGTTGCATGTGATCATAATTGTCTCAATATTTTTTGCCATTATGTTTGTATAAAACTATCAGAAAAAACAATTTATAAACGAAACGTCCCTACAATTAAAACTAGTAATACTATAAAGCAAGCTAAAATCCCATGTGGGAGCTATTTACTTATATATTATTATATATATTTACTTATAATATTGATTTTAACACTTCTTCTGGTTATCAACTAACATTATTTGGTGGCCTGAGGTTGTAATATTATGTTGTTTCTTCAAGCCATTTGAAATACACCCTTTTAAACTAATTGTTTAAACCCTTTTATCTAGGGGAGATATTTAACCGTTTGTATCTTTTTATCTTGGGAAAGCTTGACCTTTTAAGATTTTCAACTTAAACCGTGCTATCACTGAATACCTGACTTATATTTTCCACAACATGATAACATAAAAATGAAATATGAACTTGTAATAAAAACAAACTTGTTGACTTACATTTGGGCATACACTGGACTGACTTTAAGACAAAAAGATATCACAAACATGAATAGATTAAGGCCGCTGTTTTCACCCTATGCTCGGAGTGAACCGATTCCAGACCGCTGTTTATCATTGACCCAGATCGTGTACTCCCAGGCGGTCTGCATGTTTGTGTACAACATTCATTCATGAATACGCTGACCTAATTTCTAAATCGGGGCCTCTGCGGGAAATGAAACACTTGAAACATGTGAGCGTGGGTGTAATTTATACCCAAGCCTAAATGTCAGCGCAGATTGTCATCGACCTATTTGCACGTGTTTAAACAGTAAATATGTTCATCTCCATTTAAATATAATCATGAAAGCAAAACCTTTTCCCTGTTACACTAGCATAAACCAAACACTCCAAAATAATAAAAAATAAATACGATATATTTACAATACCATAAAAAATGTACCATGGCTGTTTCATTTTATATTATGCACGCAAAGACAAAATATAATGAAATTGGCATCTTTTAACAAATGACGCCCTATTCAACCTTATGAACCCGACCAACTACTTAGTTATGATAATGAAATTCGTTTTTGCAAAAAGCCATGAGCGAGCGTGTTCTCCATTGCCCTTGTACCAATGTGATGCATGGATTCTTCTTTTATGGCCACTCTACGCCTTTTCTGTCACCGCATGGGATTTCTCTTGGATTATGTAGGTCAAATATGAATGAAATACTTCTTTTGCTACAGCATGTTCCCCTACACAGCGCGGTAGACCTGTGCCGCGTGGATATATATTCGCATTTCGCGTGTCGGGCTTTACGTTATGTCTAAATACCCGTCCATTCTTCTAGCGCGGTGTGCTGCTCCATTGTGGAAGGGAATGCTGTATGTGATATATAGTAATTGTAAAGATTATAGAATTATGCATTATTATTTTATGTTTTATATGCAATTGTTTTACACATGTATTTTGCATCACTGCACGCTGTGGTTTTTTTGTTTGAGAGCTTTACTTTAGCCGTACCTAAATGTCTGTTCTCTGTGTAATGTTGCTCCCTAGCCGTACACATGATGTGTACAATGTACTGCCCACGACAGCTGGTCGGTGGGGGGGAGTGACCGCAGTATCATGTGACCAACCGGTCATTCAGTGTCCCTTCTCTACACACTGGCTTAATCGATGCCAGATTCCTTTTATAAATACCATGGGTACCACAAACACACACACACATCCTTTTAATACATGGTTTCTATTTTTCTCTTGGTGTCAATTATTTCTCTAAAAATTGCCAAACATACACTGACTACAAATAAAACATGTTTGTTGTCATGTTCAATATTTAAGCTAAAAACACAGCGCTATAGTTCTTCAAAATATAAGAATAAATGGCGCTTTGATTGCGAAAGTTGTAGGGTTCAATTTAACATATTAATTTAACATCAATTATTTGTTATTTCTGTTAACTTAGTTTTTTGTTCATATTATATTTCTATTATATTTGACAATATAAGGATTTCATTCCTAGTACTATTTCTATTTTTTATTTAACGTTTTACTTAAGGGAATTATATAGTTTTCTGCGCATCTGTATGTCATTTACTTGCTTTTCAATTTAAAAAAGACATACCCTTTATTTTCTTCACGTTAATATATTTTGTCTTTTGTTATGATTTTAAGAGCTGAACAAAAATTAAAATCGGCAGTTGAGTTAGGGTTAATGTCCTGAGCTTATGGCTGTATTTATTGTAGGTTTAGAGTCTTCATATATCATTTAATTTATACAGAAAATAAATAAATTGAAATTGAAATTGTCCATCTACTTTTACATAGCCTCGTTCATCAAATTAGGTCATTAAAAGTGTGTTTTTCCATAAAAATTAAATCAGACTATTCTTTGCTAAAAGAACAGTTGTTAGAATAGCAAGTTAATGTTTAGTTGTTTTTGTTTGTTTAGTTTTGTTTTTAGTTAATATTTTTGTTGTTGTAAGAAGACAAGGGGGTAATTTAATATTACAGAAATTTGACAAGGAAATGAAAATGAAAACCAAGATTTACATGACATATAAAACGAATTCTATTCAGTGTAACTTTTTAAACGTCAGCATTTATTGTAAAATAAAACAGTTGTAATAGAAAAATTAAAGAAAAATGAGATATCTAAATTATCTGGCTATATTTTTGTAAAACCGTTACTTTTATAACATCGTTGTTTCTTATAAATTCTTTTAAATCAAACACACATTTTTATTGTGAGGAATCAAATTAGAATGAGTAATAGAACTTTTACGTTTCAAGGATTTTGTGCTTCTATATCATAATTCCTGATTTAATATTTAATGGCATTTAGTTCCTTTCTCCTATTAGAGAATAAAAATAACTTTATATTGTTTTACTTCAAGATTTTTATTTCTCAACTTGTTAAATATTATTTTATGTACGATTGACAATATCTTAACTTGTTAATGCCATCTAAATTAAATTTGATATAATTTATGTTGCTTTGGTTTAGAAAATTATGTTATGTATTGTTTTCTTTCTTTTATTGTTGCTGTTCCTTTTAAGAATGTGATAATCTTGATATTGTTTTGAAAGTGTATTTATTAAGACACGGTCTAACATATACACAGTGTTTATTAGTTATCATTGACCAAATGATAACATTATTCATCAATGAATGTTACTTAGCTGTTATGTAAAATTGTTATTTTTAAGTATTTTAAAATCAAATAACAATTGCTCATGTTAGTTATTTTAATATTTTTATGACAGTTAAGATGTGTTTAATAACAACAGAGATTTTATCTTTTTTAATATTTAATCAGTTTTTTTTATATCTTGCACACACATTAAAAATAAATATATCTTACCAGTAAACATACTTATAATAAATATATCAACTTTGTATATATTCCAAAAACATCAGTGTCACAATCCATAGTTCATATTTGTCCGTTCACAATTTTAATCCTTGGCTGTCACCAGTTTGAAGTGTGCTTTTATTTATCAAAATTTGAACAGATGCTTTTCTTTTTAAAATTTAAACTTAATATTTCCAAACATAAAATACATGTTACAAACACGGAATTGAGTTCTTAAATTGTTTTCAAGGAGGTCTAGTGGACTTTTCGCGACTACTCTCAAAGTGATGGCTAACAAAGAACGTGAGACATGAATGGCCTGCTTCAAGGGTTGACCATTGTAAGGCCGGACCTGGGGAGAAATTGTTGGCCAAACACATGGAGACCTAGGGAGAAATCAATAATCTCTGAGGAACCGCCATCTTGAATTTTGATTTCGTGGACATCGATCTTAAACAAGTTTGAAATTGAGTTGTTTGTTTTGTTGTTTCGGTAACTGAATACCCAACTGTTCAGACGTTTTCTCTCCAATAAAAAGGGTATTTTACGGCCCCTTAGGTAAACAGCGCGGCCTGCCGAAGACTCTATTGATAGAAAGTGTATATGGGTATTATGCGGCCGTAATGTATGATAATGACACGGAAGGTTTATGAGAGAACACAAAGCTCCGTCCCTGGCAGACGTACAAGCTGTCGAATCAGCTGTTTTCTTGACGAGGCGCCCTCTAGGTGGTCTAAATAAGGTCTAGTTAGTAACATATACCCCGAACAGACAACTACCGTTAGTCTTTTAGGGTAACGCTCACAATGAATGAAAGTATTTTTGCTCGCAAACAAACATTGGTTGAGATTCTTTTGTCGTTTTTCTAACAGGCAAAAGAATAATGAGACAAGACTGAACCAAGATGTCGTTGTCCGTTTGGTTAAATTTACATTGCTTAATCGTGGAGGGACTTGGTGTCATTAGAAATAAAAACAAAAATTTATGTTTACCATTTTCTTGCAAAAATCGTTATTTTTTTGTAAATTTGATACAACGCTAGTATTTGCAGAAATGAACATTTTCTTAAATATACTTAAAATAATTACATTGTTATACAATTTAACTTCATGACAGTATGTATAATTCAGGTCCAGTTTATCTTAATATTTGTTATGTTAGATATATGAAGCCGACAATGTTATTGTGTGCACTTTCTCCAGCAGAATTCTCGTTGTGTTTTTCTTTAATTTCACTTACATTTTTGAAGCTTGGCTTTTGAGAGTCACTTTTATGTAGTTAAGTAAACACACATGAACAAATCAAATCGCCTTTAATGTTCATGTTTTCTGTTTTCTTTTTTTTTTTAATTGTATTTAATTCAAAGATAAATTTAAGTTTTGGTCTGGAAAAAAATGATTTTACTATTTTGTTAAAAACAGGTTTTATATTCGGATTTTCATGACTGAATGGAAGCATTAGTCATCAGCCTGCATTCCTATATTCATCAAGGACATTGTTGTATGGTTAATGATATGAATTTCAGTTTGATGATATGATTTAAACTGATTGTTCTGTTATTTTTCTCAGTAAAGGGGTCTCTATTGTTGTTGTTGTTAGAGCTGTTATTCTAGAAACTCTATGCGCCATCATCTACTTAAATGTAGATGTTGGTTATTGTCCGTTGCTGTGGTGTAACTAAAACACCACATATATAGTAAAACCAAACCTAGAGACTCTAGAGTGTATAGGTCTACTCCAATCCTCTTTCTGTTTTAATCAGTGGTTATAAGTAGTGTTTTACGGAAATGGAAGGTGATCAATTTATCCTTAAATAACGAAAAATGCTTTAGGTATGTGAATGTACATGTTCTAGGTATGTAAATGTGGGGTTAAGTGTTATGCCCTCGACGTGTTGGCCATATTCTTCTAATATTCACTCCAAGTAAGATTCTATTCCCATCGCGACAAAGTAGTTTACAAGTGACTGTATTTGTCGACATTTTTATAAATGGACCTAGTTACTGTTATTTATTCGTAGACAAATGCCAACAGGTGGTGTTAATTAACATGTAGGATTAACGTCTTATGTACCTTTGTAGTTTTTTTGTTTCTATTAATTTTATGAAGATTTGCATAATTCTATCAAGATTGGCATATCTAATTATCGAGTGCACTTAATGACTAGAAATCTGTATTACACGTTTTTACACGTTTGATAGTTTGCTAGGCGGAACTAGTTATTAAGTGAAGCACGGCCGTGCATGTCTCTCTAGGCTGTCATATAATTCATCCTATAAGAATTATTACCTGTATTTACCCTTGACGGACATTGGACTTTGGTCCCTCATTTAAATTTTTACATGAACAGGACGCTACAACTATTTACACTTCTTCTCTGTCATTGTTCCTTGATTAAAAATAATTTAATATCAACAATTTTGTCTAGTTCTTCTAATGGAAATAATACTTCTCTCTCTTCTAGGTACCATGTGGATATTATTTTTCAATTACACCATAACGTATCATTTTTTTTTTATAAAAAAAGATCGGGTTTCTTTTCATTGCTTGCATTTGAGAAACCCCTCAGGAAGTGCGAGGTTAGAGCACTGTAAAACCGGTTTCAGCACCCCAGTCTGTCCGTATTGCCGACTGACCGTCCCAAGGCGGTATCTGTCGGGTTTGCACTTTTTGTTTAATGACTCGTCACTGACTGGTTCTTACATTTACATTTGGCTCGCATGTGAATGTCTTTGTCCTGGGCCTTTTCAGATTTTGGTATATATTGCAATGCTCATAGGACTTTGTCAAATTTCCTTACTGCATTATCAGATAGATCGGTACTTTGCATTGTCAGATAGAAGTTTAATCGGTACCTCGCATTGTCAAACAGAAATAAATTGGTACATCGCATTGTCAAACAGAAGTAAATTGGTACATCGCATTGTCAAACAGAAGTAAATTGGTACATCGCATTGTCAAACAGACGTTAAGCCGTACCTCGCATTGTAAGACAGAAGTGAATCGGTACCTCGCATTTTCAAATAGAAGTAAATCCGTACCTCGCATTTTCAGATAGAAGTAAATCCGTACCTCGCATTTTCAGACAGGAGTGAATCCATACCGAGCATGTTTTGAGAAGACTGGATAAGTTTTATAAAAGTGCTTCAATGTCTGTTAACATTATGGATTTGTGAGACATATTATGATATTGCGAAAACCTGCAGTGATCCATACCAATTGTTTCAATAACTGTGGCAAAAGAGAGACTGATATGTTGGTTCCTAGGATGTGCCTTTTACAGGTGATGAAATTTTAAACCCCTACCCCTTACATCTTGAAACCGAATATCGGAATATTTTCCTGTGTGGCGGTCATAAAAACCTTCCGGTGCCTGTTATCCACGACAATTTTTCTATAAGAATTCGTTGCGTGTATTTTCCATTATCATACGTTGGACTTTGGTATTTCAATTCCTTCTACACATGAAAAGGATGCTACAGCCATTAACACTTCTTTTCTGGTCATTTTGTCATTGATTCAGATATTTAGTTTATTTCACAATCAAGAATTATGTGTAGTTCCTCTATAAATAGTACTTATTCCCGAGCACAAATACAACGTGGATATTAGTTTCTAATTACGTCACTACCTTCTAATGACGTCATAACTTTGCCATAAGACCGCATCAGTAGTTGGTCAGTTTTGTTTCAAATAGACCCGTTTTCTATTTACCTTGCTACTTCTTGCATTTGAGAACTCCTAGAGAGTGCGAGGTTAGACCTCAGATTAGGTAAAACCTGTATAGTAAGCCCCGTCGGCCCGTTTGCCGACTGACCGATCGATCTAAAGGAGTAACTGTTGGGTTTTCTGTATTCTATAAAATGTATCGTTCCGGTTTTGTTGTATCTTCTACATTTGACTGGAATGTGAATACCTTTGTCATGGGCTTTTTCAGATTTTAGTATATGTTGCAAATCTTATTTGACCTTGTCATATTTTCTTATTTTTAACAAGATAGAACAAGTGGAGTTAGTCAATAAAGGTATAAGTTGTCATTATGAAGAATACTTAAGATATATGTACCAGGAACATTCACCACGAGGGTACCTCAATAGAGAAATGTGTATCATTTTATTCACGTCTCTTTGTGTTTGGAGCAAGAGGAAGGAACACTTGCATTATGATTTTGTTTGTTTCATCTTTGTGTAAATGATTTTAACAAATACTACCAACATCATACACGTCCCAGCAGATTGAAAATAACATAATGTGCTAGAAAATTCAGTGGCACGCATTCATTATTTTGCGTCATTCTTGGTGGTGTCAGTAGGTCTGTCGATCATGTCAGTAGGTCTGTCGTTCATGTCTGTAGGTCTGTCGATTATGTCATTAGGTATGTCGGTCGTTTAGGTCTGTCGATCATATCAGTAGGTCTGTCGATCATGTAGGTCTGTCTATCATGTCAGTAGGTCTGTCGATTATGTCAGTAGGTCTGTCTATCATGTCAGTAGGTCTGTCGATTATGTCAGTAGGTCTGTATCATGTCAGTAGGTCTGTCGATCATGTAGGTATGTCGATCATGTCAGTAGATCTGTCGATCATGTCAGTAGATCTGTCGATCATGTAGGTCTGTCGATCATGTAGGTCTATCGATCATGTCAGTAGATCTGTCGATCATTGTTCCCGTCGAAATGTATTGCCACTGCGGGTAACATTTAAGTGCAGCGTAATTTGCAACAACGCCGCCATATCTTTCATACCGTTTGGCAGACTTTATTCAGACTGACCCTAACATGGATTGTATTGTTGTTAGCGGCGGTGGCAGTAAGCAAGAAGTTGCTAGACTCTAAACAGAAGTAGGCAAGAAAAGTAATAAACAGGAAGGAAATGTTAGAGTAGATCTGAAAGAAAGCAAGCAATCAGATTGAAGTTGCGTGATCCCAATTGAAAGTTATTTTATAAATGGCGAAGAATTAAAAAGTGTAATCAAGTCATTAAAAACATTGCAAGCTGATTTTTTAATCATACACACTAACAAAAATATAACTTTACCAAAACCGAATCCAAGCAAGCCAGCAATGAGGGTGCGAGATCACAACGCAAGATTGCAAGGTGTCTATTTCTGCCTGCAATCTCTGCCCCTTGAGGTGCCTAGCGAGTGGTCAGTGAGGCGTGCATGTGTGACCGTGACTGATCGAGGTCATCATGGTCAGGCTCTGACTCCAGGATGACCCCATCAGCCCTCCTGACCAAAATTAGACCCCATAACACCGGTCATGCAATTCAAAAGTGTTACTTGCCACTTATTTTCATTATTCTCGGCGTTGACTTCGATTTTTGATGGCTGGATTTTAGTTTTCTTCTCGTGTCAAAAACGGGAGGCATTTTTGTGGCTGCACGGAATGAAGGTTGAAGGTTGACTTTTCGGATGTGTGATAAATTACGAGATATCGGTCTGGTTGAGGTTGTTGCTACGCTCTAATATGCAAATGGATATTTAACTTGTGGATTATTGTGATTGTGTTTTAAATATGTTTGTGGCGCACGCTTTGCACATTACAATTTATATATTTTCTTCTGTTTTTATATAGATATGAGCTGCCTGACGCATTAAATAGCACCATTTCGTTGACATAAATAAATATTTTTGGAACAAGCCGACTTACTGCGAAATAATAAATAGTTATCGCTTAACATTAGCTTAAGCTCGAACTGCAGAGCCAGTGAAGTATATTTGACTTTGAAGTAAAACACGACAGGCATCGAGAAACTATCTACTCGGACCCACACACATCTTATACCTCTACGTAACTTACACACCAGCAATTTCAAGTCGGATAATTCCCAAGGACGTGATAGTGCGTTAGTTAGCGTGATTTCTTGTTAAGCAAGGTTCGAAGCCCAACCAAGGTTTCTACGGTTGCCCCAGACACCGGCTCCATGCAGCTGATGCCGCCGGTGGTTCATGCGTTCTCAGCCGGCTACTATCCTCAATCGCCCCTGGGACATGGCTCTATGTTGAACAACATGAACGGAATTGCGCGAGTCACGACCAATTTCGGTGCTACCCAACTGTCCACTGTCCCAAAACAATCGCCGGTGTATGGATCCGTCCCGTATAGTACGTGCTCTACCTTACTTTCTCTCTCTCTCTCTCTCTCTCTCTCTCTCTCTCTCTCTCTCTCTCTCTCTCTCTCTCTCTCTCTCTCTCTGTGTGTCTCTCTCTGTCTCTCTCTGTCTCTGTCTCTCTCTCTCTCCCTGTCTCTCTCTGTCTCTCTCAGTCTCTCTCTGCCTCTCTCTCTGTCTCTCCCCGTCTCTCTCTGCCTCTCTCTCTGTCTCTCTCTGTCTCTCTCTCTCTCTCTTATTATCATTTTCTCTTCTTTCTCTCCCCCACTCTATTTTCTAATTTAAGCTTTTGTTCTGTTGGAGCATTTTTTTACATTTGTAAATTATGTTTGAACTCATTATGTTGATACTGTTTCGGCGTCAAAGTGTTCGATAACAATGAATATATTGATTAAATTTAAATGATCGGAAGTAGGTTACACTCATGTATAAACACATTTTCTTTAGCTGATCTAAAACTATGTTTGTAATAAACGTGGACCTGATTGTTACCATTGCACAACAAGTCAAAGCCATTGACTTTTAGTTGCAACAGGTATTGTCGTAGGTCTTGTAAGAACAACGGGTCATGTGTATACATACTAGTATATCGGCAGATTTGGTGTTGCAGGTTGCAGACAGAAACTTCGGTTTGAAAGAATGATAAATCATTTCTATGTTATAAACTAGTGTCGTCGATGAAGTAAAATACCTGTTTTGTTTGTCAGATTTGTAACCGCGTCAATTCTTTTCAAGGGAGTAATATACCAGACTGCAAATGCCTTTGCCTCAAATCTCAATCGTTACAGTTTAAACTGTTTGTATTCCCATTTTGTTTTAATTGACAAAGAACTACAATTGTTTATCACACCTGTAAATATATTTAATCTTTATCATTTAAAACTGTTGCTTTAACAGCGTGGACAAGTTGGAAATAAATGATTTTATTAAGGATACATCTAAGTACCCCGGTATTTTGTCCGTAACTTTTAAGATCAAAATGGCAGGTGAAATGTTGGAGAGAACCTTAATTTATTTAAAGCAGTCGTAACTTGACTAAGTTGATATAGATTACTGTTCTTATTTCTGTATCGTTAACTACTTGTGAGGATGATACAATTTTTTTCTCAAACAATCTACACCGAACTTTAGCCTTCGTTTCATAAACTACACAAATAGATTGCACAAACATTTTACACAATATTACTTTCTATCACATATCACGTAATTAAGCCATACATACCTCTGAACGCCAAAAACCCTTGTCTTATTTCTGGAACATATCTGCGACATGAACACGAGTCCTATTTCCAGTATAGATTTTTACTATCAGACTCCGCCCTAATGCTTTATTATAAGGAGGCCCACTATTGATTCTTGGGTTAAACGAATCAGAAAACACTCCCCATTCCCCTTTATGAATATTTCCAGGCTGCCTTTAGCCGCGACTGGCAAGGAGGCTTCGGCAATTTGTAGAATAGTTTCGTACACATTTAGATGTGGTGTTTTTATTATTTGCATGTTTGAGAACAAAATGACGGCATGAAAGTATTTATTTTGATGCTAGTGGATAACTAAAGACGTTGTGTGAGAATTAATGAAAATATTGGAGGCAGAATGGTTTCTGAAAGTGTTTCTTCTGTACATGCGTGGTCAATGATTCATACCTTCAATGGGAATATAGGTAAAGGTCAATACTTGTGTGATAAATTGTTTTTCTTTTGTTGCAACACTGTGTATATAATAGTAAATACGTTAGTTGTTCTTGATGTCCGAGTTCCTACAGAGCGAAAGCTTTTATGTGTGGAGGTCCTCCAGGCGACCTGCTTTGTGCCGGTGGTTCTACCCGGACTGTTGTCTCAGGCCTGCCTCCACCAGTAATAAGCTTGACGTCTCCGATATGACAAAACCAAAGCTGTGTCAGTGAGATGTAGCAAAAGCAATTATACTTTCATAATATGGACAATCAGCATGCTTGTTGTCAAAGGCCGGTCCTATGTTGTATATGTGCCATGCATTTGAGGGTATAATTAAGGTAACACTGTTTTAATGGTAGCACATGTTTATTGTGTTGTACTATTAGCAGGCGCTCGGAGTCTACAGCCCATAAACTTAATGAGCAACAGATATTTATGGTGTTCAACATTAACTTACGCAGTAAGATGTTACATGCTCTTTGTACAAAAAGTTTTTCTTTTTCTTTTGACGAACGTTGATTCATTTTGTGAGCAGCATTTATATGTTTAGATAACATACATTAAATAGATTTAGTAGTATAATGAAGGTATATTTTATATCGGTTGTTGTCAATCTGCAACTGTGTGGTTCTTATGCAATTAAAGTTATAGTATGAAATATAAATATTGTTAGTGTTATGCAGTAACATTACTTTATTTGAACAACAGTTCATGTCTGAATAGGTTATAGTTAACCTTCATTTATTTTGATACATGTATTTTTGTATTAATTAAATGCATGCATATTTAGGTTATTATTCTCGGACAAAAAGTAATTTATTTCCTGTTTATATTATTGTTTACCATATTTTATTGATAATAAGTATTTCTGTTTGTATATATTTAATATCTGTTACATTGTTTGTTTATCGGTTGTGTCAAAATAATGGTCGTAACTAATATTTTTATGCAATAATAAACTTGTATTAAATATATATTGATATATTGCTACGTTTTGTAAAAGATAAATGGGTAATATATTACATGTAGCTGTTTTTATTTACAGCATTTTACATAAACACTTGGTATAATAACTGTTGTACAAGTAGTAAAGTTAATATTTCATTCATACTGTTCAACCGTACTTGAAATATTTTGTACTGCAATTACTAACAGCATTGTGTGTATCTGGACAATTTTTTAAATATTTTGTTGTTCCTGTTAAAATTTTAAATACTTTTGCATATAATTAGACAAATGTAAGTTGTGTTCGTTTATTTAGTATATCAGTTTAGTCTTAACCTTAACTAACATCATTATTAGACGACTTGCTTTATAACTGTTTTCTTCAGATTTTAAGGAATCCTTCTAATAGTAATTATACATAAATATGATTCAGTTCAATGTTGTTACCCACTCTAGCTGACCATGCCAGACCGGTATGGCTTTTTGTTTTACTAAAACTCCTGTAAATAGGGCGCTCGTTGTCACTGACTTGTAACTCCTTGGCCTCGCACTGCATGAGTTCGAGTCCCAGTCGTGGCATAGAACTTATTGTAAGAAGTTCTTAATCTGCGGTGGGCCGGTCTTTCTTCCCAGACATGTGTCTTCTACAGGACAGGCACACTTTCTGGACGTCGCTGTAATGATTGTTATTTGTATTGTGTCTTCTACAGGACAGGCACACTTTCTGGACGTCACTGTAATGATTGTTATTTGTATTGTGACTTCTACAGGACAGGCACACTTTCTGGACGTCGCTGTAATGATTGTTATTTGTATTGTGACTTCTACAGGACAGGCACACTTTCTGGACGTCGCTGTAATGATTGTTATTTGTATTGTGACTTCTACAGGACAGGCACACTTTCTGGACGTCGCTGTAATGATTGTTATTTGTATTGTGTCTTCTACAGGACAGGCACACTTTCTGGACGTCGCTGTAATGATTGTTATTTGTATTGTGTCTTCTACAGGACAGGCACACTTTCTGGACGTCGCTGTAATGATTGTTATTTGTATTGTGACTTCTACAGGACATGCACACTTTCTGGACGTCGCTGTAATGATTGTTATTTGTATTGTGACTTCTACAGGACAGGCACACTTTCTGGACGTCACTGTAATGATTGTTATTTGTATTGTGTCTTCTACAGGACATGCACACTTTCTGGACGTCGCTGTAATGATTGTTATTTGTATTGTGTCTTCTACAGGACAGGCACACTTTCTGGACGTCACTGTAATGATTGTTATTTGTATTGTGTCTTCTACAGGACATGCACACTTTCTGGACGTCGCTGTAATGATTGTTATTTGTATTGTGACTTCTACAGGACAGGCACACTTTCTGGACGTCACTGTAATGATTGTTATTTGTATTGTGTCTTCTACAGGACATGCACACTTTCTGGACGTCGCTGTAATGATTGTTATTTGTATTGTGACTTCTACAGGACAGGCACACTTTCTGGACGTCACTGTAATGATTGTTATTTGTATTGTGTCTTCTACAGGACATGCACACTTTCTGGACGTCGCTGTAATGATTGTTATTTGTATTGTGACTTCTACAGGACAGGCACACTTTCTGGACGTCACTGTAATGATTGTTATTTGTATTGTGTCTTCTACAGGACAGGCACACTTTCTGGACGTCGCTCTAATGATTGTTATTTGTATTGTGACTTCTACAGGACAGGCACACTTTCTGGACGTCGCTCTAATGATTGTTATTTGTATTGTGACTTCTACAGGACAGGCACACTTTCTGGACGTCGCTCTAATGATTGTTATTTGTATTGTGTCTTCTACAGGACAGGCACACTTTCTGGACGTCGCTGTAATGATTGTTATTTGTATTGTGACTTCTACAGGACAGGCACACTTTCTGGACGTCGCTGTAATGATTGTTATTTGTATTGTGACTTCTACAGGACAGGCACACTTTCTGGACGTCGCTCTAATGATTGTTATTTGTATTGTGACTTCTACAGGACAGGCACACTTTCTGGACGTCACTGTAATGATTGTTATTTGTATTGTGTCTTCTACAGGACAGGCACACTTTCTGGACGTCGCTGTAATGATTGTTATTTGTATTGTGACTTCTACAGGACAGGCACACTTTCTGGACGTCGCTGTAATGATTGTTATTTGTATTGTGTCTTCTACAGGACAGGCACACTTTCTGGACGTCGCTCTAATGATTGTTATTTGTATTGTGTCTTCTACAGGACAGGCACACTTTCTGGACGTCGCTCTAATGATTGTTATTTGTATTGTGACTTCTACAGGACAGGCACACTTTCTGGACGTCGCTGTAATGATTGTTATTTGTATTGTGTCTTCTACAGGACAGGCACACTTTCTGGACGTCGCTGTAATGATTGTTATTTGTATTGTGTCTTCTACAGGACAGGCACACTTTCTGGACGTCGCTGTAATGATTGTTATTTGTATTGTGTCTTCTACAGGACAGGCACACTTTCTGGACGTCGCTGTAATGATTGTTATTTGTATTGTGACTTCTACAGGACAGGCACACTTTCTGGACGTCGCTGTAATGATTGTTATTTGTATTGTGACTTCTACAGGACAGGCACACTTTCTGGACGTCGCTGTAATGATTGTTATTTGTATTGTGACTTCTACAGGACAGGCACACTTTCTGGACGTCGCTCTAATGATTGTTATTTGTATTGTGACTTCTACAGGACAGGCACACTTTCTGGACGTCGCTGTAATGATTGTTATTTGTATTGTGTCTTCTACAGGACAGGCACACTTTCTGGACGTCGCTGTAATGATTGTTATTTGTATTGTGACTTCTACAGGACAGGCACACTTTCTGGACGTCGCTGGAATGATTGTTATTTGTATTGTGACTTCTACAGGACAGGCACACTTTCTGGACGTCGCTGTAATGATTGTTATTTGTATTGTGACTTCTACAGGACAGGCACACTTTCTGGACGTCGCTGGAATGATTGTTATTTGTATTGTGACTTCTACAAGACAGGCACACTTTCTGGACGTCGCTGTAATGATTGTTATTTGTATTGTGACTTCTACAGGACAGGCACACTTTCTGGACGTCGCTGGAATGATTGTTATTTGTATTGTGTCTTCTACAGGACAGGCACACTTTCTGGACGTCGCTGTAATGATTGTTATTTGTATTGTGACTTCTACAGGACAGGCACACTTTCTGGACGTCGCTGTAATGATTGTTATTTGTATTGTGACTTATACACGCCTGACAAATGAAACTCAAGTCAAATGCAGAAACATTCGGTTAACATTTAATTACCAACTTTAAATTTGTTTTGCTTTGATTATTTACACTTGATTACCCGTTTTGGAGGAATAGGCAACTTACACTAAAATAAAAGTCTTTGTTTATGTAACCAGGTCATAATATTTATTAATAGGAAAAAGGATAAATGAATCCATTTTATGTATTTATATAACCTAATTTCATCATTGTTTTACTATCTTCCAAAATCGTGAGCTTATGATTATGTTTATTTTCATTATTTTATTAATTAGAGCTTTACTAAACACTTTATTACTTTTCATTTTTGCTGATTATTTTAATTCGTTCACTGAATAAATAAATAGATTGTAGTCGACTACAAATATCTGTTGCTTTGATTCGTTGAGATGTACCGATAAAGTGCGGCGAACTTTTAATCATACAATTAAAATATTTCCATATATTCCGAACAAAAAACAAACAACATAATTAGGTAGTATTTGTTCATCCACAGTTCAAAGGGTTTTTAAAACTTATTTTGTTGCCTTGTAGCATTTCACTTGTTAAACTTTTTTACTAGAGACTTATGTCACTCGGTTAGAATATCCAGTGCATTCTAAATAAGTCCTTATAGTTTACATTTAATTGGACTTATACATAAACACAAAAATAGGCAGACAACGTGTACATGAAAATACATTTTTTGAACCGAAATAGTTAACCAGCGTTGCATTGAAATCAAGTTGAATGAATTTTAATTATTTATTGTCATTAAAACAGATTATCTACTGTTTATTTCTATCTACTTGTTTGTTACTCTATTGTTTTCTCTACCTTTGATTGTTTGTTAAAGTTGCCATGGATACAGTCATATTTCATTGTTTTAGTCTATACCATGCTTCGTGGCAACTATTTAAGACTGAAATATATCGTGTCACTGTTCATTTGCTGACTAATGATTATTACTTGAGCTTAATTGTTTGGAAAAACATCTCACTCATTTTTGTTCAAGGGAAATAATGAAGTGTAAATGCGTGTAATAAACATTTATTTGTTATGAAGATTTGCACTACATAGTGTTATTTGACATATCATGCAAGTTAATATTCACAATAACTAACTAAAATAATCTTTTTAATTCTATCATAATGTGTTTGTGATTTATCCGACAGAAAGCCGTTGTTAAGTTTTCTTTCCACACTTATGTCCAAAATAGTGTACAAATTTATTGTAAAGATAAGATTTATTTCGGCATAGGAAACATACAATGGTTAACAAACAATTCATTTGTACAATATAAAAGCAAACAAACCGTTTTATACAGTTTAACCTTAATGACGCAATAAGCAAACCGCTCTTCAGCCGGCAGATAGGCAGACAGTTTAACGGCAGTGGATTTCTGGATATTCCAAAGTTACGTTTATGTAATATATAGTAACCTTTGTGTCGTCGTGGTCGATATCAACATCCCTAATGTTAGATCCATGTCTTTCGTCTCCACCACCACCTCCATCCATTTCCATCCATCCAAACGGTGCTAAAATATTACACTATACGTTGAATGTCACACTAACTTTTCGGTCTCTCCATTCCAGGTGGAGGGCGGAGAAAAGGGAAATGTAAGTGGTTCAATGTGGCAAAGGGCTGGGGCTTCCTCACACCGGATGATGGAGGTCAGGACGTTTTTGTGCACCAGGTAAGTCACGTGACTATTGTTTAAGCGTAAAAAATTGGTTAAATCCGTTCATGCTTTACCATGAACGGAACACCTCTGAAAAATCCGTCAAACAGCATACCCTCTAAAGGAAGTCGTCGGCTTACTTCCGTAGTACGTCATGAGCCTGAGGAACTCGTCGGGTAATTCCGTCCTCGGGACAATCATCCCTCGAATGTAGCAATGATACTTACATCGCTATGTTGTTGTTTTTTTTCACCGTAAGAATAATACGCCATGAAATAGTTGTTAAAAACGACAGGTGTATTGTAAAATATTATTTCATCCTATAGACTTTAATTTACTAATTGAACTGTTCACATCGCGTTAGATATTCAATTGTTAATGCATTTTCAGTAGAGATAACAAAACATATAGTTTTGTTGTTTTGACGACGTCATAGTCACCGACATAAGTATTTTCATGGGGTTTTCCCCAAATACGTCAATTGTAACTCCTCGCGTTATTCCGTCCTTAGGACAATCATCCCTCGGATGTACCTGGTGCAATGATACTTATTGAAATCACGATCGTTTTGTTCGCCGGAAGTCGGAAGAAGAAAATGCCTCAATTGTAGTTCGCACTAAACATAAACAATGCCATCGTTTGACAGCTGCGTGTCTGCTGCGCTGGGTAAATTAAAATTAGATGATTTAAAGTTAAAGCCGCCCACAAATTGAAGTTTAACAGGCATCGTACTGTAGTGAGCTGTCATCCTAGCTGCCATCTTTGTTTTGACGTCTGTCACGAAAGTAGTCCCATTTAGAGAAATAGCCGAGGTGATCCGACTACCTTCATTCACCTGAGAGATGATTCGTAAATTATCCGAGGCGTTCCGATTGGGTACCTGAGCGAAACACATTAGGTAATTCTGTCGACATAAACCTAAACGAAATTCCCCCAGGAAGTTTCTTCACAGGTTGTTATCATTTACGGAACTCACCGGATGGGTTTGCAGTAAGTCATGTTCTTGCTAGAAGCTGCACGTTCTTTAGAACCACCCTTCTTACGTCGTGACCTAATCGGAACGCCTCGGATTATTCACGACAAATCGTGCGAATGAACGTCTCTAGGACGGAATTAATCGAACAAATTCTAACAGACATCATCTCCCAAAAATTGAATTTTTTCGACAAACGGTGTTTCTGGGTAAATTCCTTACCACACCATGCTTCATTTTTAAAAACGGCCTTTTCCCCAGTTGCAAAAGCCCATTTTTAATATAGATATGCATCTAAATTGTAACTTTGAGACTATTCTAATGCACGTTAAAATATGAGAAATAAATGATTTATCTGACAACACCGCACTGTGGAGCTTTTATGATAAATCCGAGATGTTCCGATTATTCTTGCAGGTAATCTGCTTGGGTCATGGTTTACACTCGCTCCTGTTCGAGCTTTCCCCGGATTGATCTTTCCTACTTTTCGATGAGTCATGTCCATTTGCCGCTCATGGTCGTTAACTGATGAATTATACGTTGTCAATTTTTGCCACCGGAAAATTTTATCATTTGGATAATAGATCACGATAGTAGGGAACAGATGATACGGATGAAATGATACATGGGATAATAGGACCCGTTTTTACATGAATAGCGACTGGTGTATTTACTAGTATGTATCAGTATAATTAAGGCTGTATGATTATTTACATGAACATATATTAAACTTGATACCTGAACAAATATTTTATCCTCATTATGACAAACACGTAATGAAGCCATTAATTCAGTTCTGCGAAAACAGCAATAACAGTGATTTTAAATCTAAGGAAAAAAGTTGTGTTAAGCATATAGCATAGGGAAATAATTTTAACGTTACGTTCAAAATTTTTCATAATTAATAATTAATAAACCTGTGATTCTCACTCGTGCACAACAGTTTGATCCTCCTGACTAGAGATCTGTTGTATGAGTGTTTACATCACCAGTCGTTGTTAATGGGTTCGTCTGTACATTGGGCACGCTGGTCAACAAGATGACCAACTCCCGATGTGCTTGTTTATTTGAGGCAATACTACATCTCAATCAAGAAATGTAATCCGAACAGTTTTAATTAAAATGATACTCTGCGGGTAGCCAATCAGCTCATGGCATTAAACAACGGGCCACATGCCCAGGATCCGTTGATGTCTGTCTTTAA
This sequence comes from Sinonovacula constricta, assembly GCA_007844125.1. Classification (NCBI taxonomy): domain Eukaryota; kingdom Metazoa; phylum Mollusca; class Bivalvia; order Cardiida; family Solecurtidae; genus Sinonovacula; species Sinonovacula constricta. The sequence goes on from CM017556.1 coordinate 5,111,225, forward strand.
TGGTCATCGGGGATGCATGGGAAGATTGCAGCATATTGTGCTACCAGATGGATTCTCCATCTTCACAAGAGTCCATATACAAAACATGCCAAAAGCCAAAGGAAGGATGCTATAAGAAGTTCGGGGACTAGGAATTACTTTTTGTTGATGCTAGCGGTCTAATCATTATTGGTTCGCTGGACGCAATGCATTTGTTTTGACAGGCTGGACAAAGAAAATGGCCAACGGATACTTTTACACAAGGTGCATGGATTATGGTAGCAGATGCGCTCCGATCATTTGTTTGATCATCGTCAACTTTGATGGGTGACCAACTGTGCGCATACGCCACGGACTTCAACCTCCGGAACGACTGGCCAAGTCATTCATCGCGGTCCCTGCATTTGTCCGGAGAGTGGCCGCCACATGGCGTGCTTGTGCTGCATTTGCCTTCTCCTTAAGGAAAAATAAATGTTAATACAAAATGCAAGACCGTGTTTGGGATTGTCCGAGATATGTTAAGTGTCCATTGTCCACTCGGAGACATCTAATTGAATCTGTCAAAGCCAAGAAAGTGGTCTGTAATTAGACATTTCTCTCAGGAATAAACCCCTAATACGATGTCTTATTCACTGACCAATGCAAATACGTTTCACTCACTCATGTCCGAAGCTTTTAATTGTATGCTGGTACTTTCTGCGTACTCTTTAAATGATTGTGCGGACTCTAGACATACGACTGTTTGCTTTGCTGCGCCTTGTTTTAATTATGGACTTGTCAATGTTTGTTTTATGCAAATGGATAGTTTGACATCGATAGCTTCGACAGAAGGACGTTATTGTCATTTATAAAGATAGCCTTGTTGGAAGTCGCGGAGTACATCTCTCGGAATGGTCAATACAAATATATTCTCGAAAAATAGATATTGTGCCTTATGATATCTACATATTGCTTACTTAAGGCTTTAACTGTGAGTATCTTCAAAATTGGTAAACCATGCAGGTTTGGCTTCAGCTGTATGGAGAAAGTCAACAAATTCGAGAGTTTCCGCGTTTAAGTACGCCCTGTTGTATTGTTAAACTCGACGGGGCTTGACGTAAACCCCAATTACCCGTATCTGCCGTAACATGACGTAGACACGTTGACCTCTGTAGATGGCGGTGGTCCTCGGGTCAACAAAAGGCCCTTTACTTTTTATCTTCCGGCTCCTTTGTCCGGGCCCCTCGTTACCATGTCGTTATGTGTTTCGCTGGGACTTTACTGCAAGATTTATGGAACAAAAATTACAATTTTCTCCTGGTCACTTGACAGCACGTTCGACTGTTAATTGGTATTTCTTTTACTGAGATGTCCGAGCGGACATGCAAGGGCGACTTGACGTGTCTGTAGGCTCGCCATGTAAATCGTCCTTCTTATTAGTGGCAGATGCCCGTACGCATCGGCTGACCAATGTGGCCAACAACTCGGTGGTAAAAAGTGAAAATTTACAACTGCCTGTTCGTACAATGGGCAGAGGACGACAGGCGACATGTGAATATGGGAATGGTCATTAGACGTGTATCATTGATGACAATAGGTCATTAAAATGGCCAAATAGCATGTTTAAGTCCCGTGGTCTTGTTTGATTGTGATATTCTTTATAACATAAAAAGGTTATTCATTGTCTTTAGTCGTCATGTTTGTTATTATATATGTGGTCCCCAACAGACATAGTATGAAATAGTAGTACTAAGGGAAACAATGTTATGAGTTAAAAGTCATATATTAAATCATAGTAGGCCTACACTGATAACAACCTTGTGATTTTGACTGTTATCATCATGCTTCAAGTAGCATACCTTACTTAAATCAAAGAAGGAAAAATTGTGTCATTTTTTTTCAGTTGTTCATGTTGTATAACCAGCATACACTATTGTTATAGACGTTGTGAATGGGCGAAAAATTGTGTACAGAAGAAATGACATTGAAAATTCAATGTATTAGAATACAATAACGAGATTACGTTACCGTTAAATATGTCACGAGTAAATACATGTTTAGTGTGGCTTACCGCGAAATCTTTATATTTTAAAAGTATGTGACAGTTACAAAAGCCAAGCGTTATCCTGACCACATTATTCAAATTTAATTTAACCAAACTGGATGTACGTGAGCAGCACATACAACAAGTGTACGAATCTGAGTTGGGTGAATGACTAAGGCCAACAGGTTGAGATTTCAACACAGGCTCGAATCTCATTTGACTGAATATATGATGTTGGAACCCTTATAAGCTGGTGCAACTTAGTGGTTCTATCGTTCATAATCAGTGAATACATGCCTGCTTTTTAGTATGCACGAGATATAGGGGTGAGCAACTTTCATCCCTCGCTATCATCTAAAAACAAAACAAACAAAAAAACACACACACAGAAAAAAATGGCAAAAACACAACCAGCATGTGAACCACAGATCTGCCTATTATACGTGCGTAATAGAATTCTGGCTTTTTCTCAATGTTGTTTTCGTTTTATCATCGTTATACATGTAGGTATAGTGAGTATGTTAACAATTGCTGCTCTCGTGTAAGCGATTACTGAACCGTAGTTCCTGAGCCCATGACTCAGAGAACGTGCCGCGCCATAACCTTTCGGATTCTTTTAGAAAAACTACATAACGTAGGCGGTGAAGAAATACCTTCCTGGTGCATTCCTCGTTCCTTACGCATGAATGCCTCATCGTAGAGACGCTGCCGAGCACTGCATGTACGGTATAAGGTACATGTATCAAGTCCGCCTGTGAAACTTATGGTTACATACATTCCTGTCAGGAAAAGTGCGTATTGTGCCACAAGAAGCTGTAGAATCCACCTATGGCGATACAGTTGCCTAATTTCACTGCTGTGTTTTCGGTCTAGTAATAATTAAGAAAGATTCATGGCAAATAATGTGATATGGAAAAGAAAGGTCCCCATGTTTGATAAGATTTATGGCATTTTCTTGGAAACGATTAAATTGCACAATTTATCCTAAAGTTGCTGTATATTTCGAGTAAGTTTTACATTAAACAAATGGAAATATATTTGCTTTCATTTCTTTTAGATATTACATTAAAATAACGCATGTCATTTTTGGGTAGACCTACATTACTGTTTTAACAAGATTTGAACATTAGAGATAAAGGAACTTTACGACCTTACCTGCGTAACTTAAAAGTGATAGAATATGTACAACACAATTTCGTGAACTAAAGGACGTACAGTCGCTCTGTTCGTCCTTCCTACTTTGCAGATGACTTTCAGTCCCGTTATATTTTGTCTGGAGCATAGCTTAAAACCGTGACATATTGACTTCGGTCTTAAGAGATATTGTTTAGTTAAAGTGCAGTGCAAATACCAATAACCCTAGAAATTACGTTAATCGTTTACTCATCTATCTTATTTGAATATTCCGTCCGTCCGACTTGTCTGTCCGAAGGATCACTCGCTAACGACAGCATGGAGTAGTGACCAAACGAAGAATATGGGAACAGACCATTATTCTGCCTACGGAATTTTGAGTTTTCTAATTTAGTATTTTAGTATCTGGTAGAAAATTGGAACACTACTTAATGAATTAAATTCGAGGTTGGTTTGTTCCTACCTGATAATGAAGGAAAGTAGATTGTACAACATTCATAACTATTTTATATTTGTTTATTTTAATCTACATTCGTCTGCCCACCAGGCATGCTTGTCTAGAGAACAACCTGGTTTGTGCAGTGCATAAGAATCATAGCAATACATGCGTTTATTTCGTTTTTTTACTACATTAGTTAAATACATGCAGTACGCAGTGCCTAAATTAGACCTTAAATGTTTTAGCATTTGACTTTTTAATAATCCCGTGTTCAAATACGCTTCAGCTTCACCAGGTTCTACCGACTCCTTGTCTAATAATATTTTGTCGCCTGTTAAGTTTTAATTTTGGTATGTCTTCAATATTCTCATAAGACACTCCCGCACGCTTCTTTGGCATCAAGATGAAAATATATTCCTTGGCGCTAATTTACCGACATCTAACTCCATAGATTCTCTCCGCTAGAGCCGCTCCAATTAACGTTTCCTGTTTTTTGTCTATCGATCCTGTGTCCACCGCAATAAATTAATGGTGAATAAATCAATAAATACACCAGTCCTCTTCCCTGCCGTACGTCTCGTATATTAGTATACCGGATATGGATTACTCCGCGACTTCTTCTTGCTTTCCAAACACATTTGCGGATGGCGGCGGGGTGTTTTAGTTGGACTTGGGACCAAATTACGAACAAAACATTTCCAGCCATTTCCTTTGGCCACTGAAATATCACAGCATTAGGTGGTTTTTCAGTTTTCTTTGAAACATCACAGCATTAGGTGGTCGTTCAGTTTTCCAGTATGCCATAATCATGTTTTGTCTTTTCATCTTTCTATAACATGGTATAACATAAAAACGTGCCATTTACACATTAATCTCGCAGAACAAGTAGCGAGTGTTTATGTTGTTTTTTTAATGATTTAGTTATGAACAATTATTACAAACAGCATTCACCACAAATCTGACTGTCGTACATTTAAACAATCATTGTTCTACACAGTTCTGTTACATTCTGGAGATACGCCCTCGCACCACCCCCAAAACAGCAACAACAACAGCAACAATCAACAAACAACTATTACAAACAACAATAACAACAACAAACAACACCAAACAACAACAACAACAGGAAAAACCACACACACAAAGCAACAACAAACAAAAAACTTGCATATTGTATTGATTTTCCACCTAAATCGAAAGTACGGCATAAGGCTGTAACGGTGTAGGTTGGTTTTGATACAGGTTGGAAGTATCTGTGGTCTTACGTTAGCATTCTATCTCGTTAAAAGCAGTATTTTATAACCGGTGGGGTACGGCATAATCGTATGTTACAATGACCTTTCATGAGGCGTTTATAGGATACAACTAATAAAGATAAATGGCGTTTGATTAAGTATAGGTGCTAGTTACTAGTGAAACATATTTGTAAGTTCCAATGTATTTAAACATATTTTATAATTGCATATTGTTTCACGACAGACAAAACACGGCGCGGTTGAATGACAAATACTATGAACGTATTATTCCATAACGGGAGATATTCTCTAAACTTATTTTATGTATGTCTTTCTTGAATTTTCAGTTAGTTACAAAGTATGGTTGCCCAACAACAATAAGAATAAATAAAAAAGTAAAAGACTAAAATAAATACACGTCCGGTCCGTCACAAGTCCAGTTTTCAGAGTCTGGAAGTGACATTGGTTTTATATCGTATTATATAATAGAGCGGTAATGCAAAAAAAATCATCATCAACAACAACAGGAATTATAACATTATTTATAATAATGCAACAACTATCCGTCTGTTTGCAGTCAGTGATCCACAAGTCCGGGTTCCGGAGTCTGGCTGATGGCGAGGAGATAGAGTTCGAGAGTTGTCCCTCCGACAAAGGCGTGGAAGCCACGTTTGTGTGCGGACCCTCGGGAGCCGAGTGTCGGGGATCTGACCGTAGACCTATGTCCAGAAAGAAGTTCCGGAAAATAAGGTACGGGGAACATCGGATGTTTTGCTTAAGTTTACATGGTAATTTTGTCGACACAAGTAGAAGTGAACATACGATGTTGAGCCATTTTCGGTGGGGGAATTTCCTAGACAAAGATAAAACCACTGACGCGATGGAAATATTTAAATACTCTATATACTCGATAGTTCACTGTTGTTCTTATTTGCCCGTCTTACACATACACTGACACCATGTTCCATCCACACATCTGGCCGACACCACTGCTGGTCCTGAGGTAGTCAATGTCCATTTCTATCATAGACAATACATGTAGTACTAATCTTTGCAAGTTAAAATTCCAATATTTTATTCAAAATCACAAGTCGGTAATCGATTCCCATGTATGTCGTTTAGCAAAAAGTCAAGTAAAACAAACACCTGCGAGGAATGGCAACATTAACTCGCATTCATTACAGCACATACCACACAAATAGTTATATGCACTCACATAGTAGTGTTGAATTTTTCGTTTTTCTAAACAAAGCAATTCGCAATTGTAAATGTTTCTGCATATGTTAAAAATAATGACAGATTTTCAATAAAAAAACTCGCAATGAAGAAAATAGTTCACAAAATATTTTTAATGGAATCATAAATGTAACACTTTTAATAACTGACATCTTACCTTTTATTCTTTGAGACCTAACAATGACATTTGACAGGGCTTTTTCAGGGGTTTTTGGGAAAAAGGCCCCAGCCCAAATTGGGAATTTTTGACGCGGTAAATAGTAAAATTTGGGAAAAAAAGTATCGACAAATCAAACCAATTGGGAAATGTCAACATTCATTTTTCTGAATTAAAGCTTAATCTGCCTTGCTTTGGTGTCCCTGAAAGTGTTACAGAGCTCTTCCAGAGTTTGTGCAGAAAGTTCTGCAGGGCCTTTAATACAGATTCTCATTAAATTGGAGAATTTTTTCCTGGCCAAGGGAGCTTCTCAAAGAAGTGCATAGTAGGTTCAAGATGGTTAACCCTCTCTCCACAGCTTTTGTGCTGGATGGTATTATGGTCATCATCTACAGAAGTTGGTAGATTCTAGATCGGGTAGTATTTAATATTGTACGAATTTTTCGTAACTATATTTCGCGTGTCAGTATAAAAGCCGGTACTGCATGTACCGTTTTTGCTTCATTACTCCTTTCAGTTTTATACGCAGTCAAACAGTTATGGCGAAAATACTTTTGTTTATGAAATAAAAAATAATTCCTGTTAATTTTCAAACCATATTTTGATTACAATCTTATCTGGAATGGCTCCGTGACGCATCTTCAACTTGCGTTACGGTATACGGCTGGGTAAGAGTCTATGTTTTCACCGGTTACATTCATACATAAATTCACGGAAAGTAGTTTTCACAGATCACCGATCAAAAGTAAACAAACGATTCGCTTAATTAGAAAAGTCTCTTGATTTTATGGTTTCTTGGTTATTTATTTTTTAAAGGTCAAAGGCATTTTGGTTCAAATGGGAATTAATTTATGAGATTGGGAATTTTTTTCTTGAAATTGGGAAAAATGGTCGCTATTTGGCATTGGGAAGGGGGCGAATATCGGCCCTGTGAGACAGGCTGAAAAAGCCCTGTTTGATATATACACGTATGATCAGTTGATTTAATTACTATAGTTATTATTTTAAAAACAATGCTATGAGCACTCATGCAACTTGGTATTTAACACAGGAATGTGCCTTCTTGCGTCTATGTCAACTTGATATATTTTAAGGCAAAACATATGAAGTTGTAAAAAAACCTCTTTGTTTTGTGTTTTTTTTCTGTTACATAGCACCTACAATCTTGGCGACGTTCTATTTTCTATTGATAGAGGAAGACATCAGACTTATGTCTGGGAAGAACCACCGGCGCACCGCAAGAAATTTTTTGTTTTCATTGTTTATTAATCAGTTACAAGTGAGCACCAGTGAATGATTATATCAGATTATTGACAACGAAAAAATGTGTACTCATTAATGCTATTATTTTAGTTTTGAGAGTTTGACACTTAATAAAATACCGAACTTGTTTACAGTTTTCGATATGGGTTTATACATTTATTACCATAAATGTTTTGTAAGAAAACTTTGGTTTACAAAACCTGTTTCGTTTTGTTCTAGCAGATGTTACAACTGCGGTGACTTCGGAAACCACATAGCGGCGAAGTGTCCATATGGGCCACTTCCCAAGCGGTGCCATAACTGTAAGTCTACTGACCATCTCATAGCCGACTGTCCACTCAAGGACCCTAATGACATGAAGGGATCTAACAGCAGCGACAGTTACGGCAACGGCAACTCTGTCATGGCGCCTGGAGCGATGGGACTACCGTGACACGAATGCGCATCCACCCGCGCAACTTAATTCCGGCATTTGTTACATACAACCAGAAATTGTAATTTACAACCGGATGTTGTCCTCGGCTGACCAAAAATTGCGTTTATGAAGTATTCTTGCCACAGATTTTATCTCTGTGTTCATTGCCGATCTACCTCAAAGATACAGTGACACTTTACACTAGAGTAGTGCACACTTCCTATTGCCTGCGTGCAATTGAGAAGTGAAACGGAGTATTTTCCCTTCATTTAGGGCGGCCTTTTCTACTTTAACAGACAGTCAAACTGAATCAAATGTCTAAAAAGAAACAAATTGCTGAAGTTAACTATTTTTATTGTTATTTTTAATTCTGTTTTTAGTTATTTGCCTACAATGACTTTCAAATATGCGGCTCATTTTGATTATTTAATTGTAATATATCATTCTACAGTATTTATCGAGATGTTTCTTAGAAAAGGTCGCCTTCTACGTATATTAGAAGTAAGTGCAGTGTTTGATATGTATATATATACGTTGGTTATGACATGATTATTACAGACTCCGCATAGAGATCTCGCACAGAGGCAAGGCCGGAAATATATTCAGAACAATGATATTGGGCTTTTGGTGACGCCAGCTTTAAATTTCAGTATTATGAAGTTGATATATTTTTCGAGTATTTTTTGTTATACTTGGGAGCATTTGAATAGTATTTTATAAATGTTAATGAAGTATGCATAATAACATGGTTGCTATGACATCAAAACTATAACATCGAATTTAGGAGCCAATAATCAAAACTATCATGGCGGTTGCAAACAATCTCAACATATCCCGGTTTGAAAACACCAATTCACAATAGGCGAGTGACACAACCTACCCCTGCAGTGTTCCTCAACCATCCATATCTCTGTCATTTGTTGCCAGTCTCTACCGAACTCTGGTGTGTGCCTTTTGTTAGTGCTGCGGTAACGATGTGTTATTTTATGCAACTAAGTTTATTTTAGTTTTAGCCTTTTTATAAATTATGTCTTTAATAATAAATGTCTATTTAAAATTGTCCAAAAATGTTCTCTGGAAGAAGTTTGTAATAAATTTAAAATATATGGCCAGTTTTCTTGATGCGTACTGAATTTGTTTTAACTATTTCTTTACATCTTCTTTACAATTAAACGATATTGTAAACCTCAAACGGTAGAACTATGATACATTGAAAAATATTATGGAATAAATGATATAATAAATTCTTATTCTATTCTCCATTCATGTTGATATAAATAAGGTAGAGGTCGCCATTGTGATGACAGGAGTGTGCGATGGATTGTGTGGAACACTGTAGGATAGGGAGACATTTCAGGCAGCAGACCTGCGCATCATACATTCATCTATCGGAGTCAGGCATTGTTACAGAGGTACTGCTGTTGATAGGGAACATCACACAGAAACAGCGACCTAACATACCCGCACTGTTAGAGAATCCTTCTGGAAACATGCTTAAAACGTATTTTCTGTCAACCAAAACTTTCAAAGTAAAAGGGAATAATTAATGATACTGGTATGTATCTTGCTGTGCGTGGTATTTTTAAACAAGTTTTGTTCCCCCCAAATCAGCCGCATATTTATTTTATATTTAATTTAAAGTCGTTAATTAAGACTGAGTGGTGAATACATGTTGGAATATATCTAGATTTATAGTGTCAATCGAGACATACATTGAACCAAAATTTTTATCCCAATTATGATTTAACATTTAAACTTTTTGTTACAAACATCTGCGTCTGGCACTCATCATTATGTAATACATGTAAAATACAAACCAGAACTAGACAGTATACTAAGATATTAATTCTGTGATTTGAGTCATAATTTTCACGTGATAATAAATATAGAATACACCACTTGAATCTTTTAAGAAAACAAGTTTAAACAAAGCGTGATGTTCCTTATCAACAGAATTGTCTCAACCACTGTTTAATGTTTTGTTGTAACGTCCATGAATCTATGTAGCAATAAGGTGATATCGCTGTAACCTTGGTGATACCGCTGTAACCTTAGTGATACCGATGTAACCTTGGTGATACCGATGTAACCTTGGTGATCCCGATATAACTTAGAGGATGTAACCTTGGCGATACCGCTGTAACCTTGGTGATACCGATGTAACATTGGCGATACCGATGTAACATTGGGGCTGTAACCTTGGTGATACCGATGTAACATTGGGGCTGTAACCTTGGTGATACCGCTATTACATTGGCGATATCGATGTAACACTGGGGCTGTAACCTTGGTGATACCGTTGTAACATTGGGGCTGTAACCTTGGTGATACCGCTGTAACCTTGGTGATACCGATGTAACATTGGGGCTGTAACCTTAGTGATACCGCTGTAACATTGGGGCTGTAACCTTGGTGATACCGATGTAACATTGGGGCTGTAACCTTGGTGATACCGCTGTAACATTGGGGCTGTAACCTTGGTGATACCGCTGTAACATTGGGACTGTAACCTCGGTGATACCGATATAACATTGGGGCTGTAACCTTGGTGATACCGCTGTAACCTTGACGATACCGCTGTAACCTTGGTGATACCTATGTAACCTTAGTTTTATCGCTGTAACCTTGGTGATACCGCTTTAACCTTGGTAATACTAGTGTAACATTGGCGATATGATGAAACTTAAGTGATATCGCTCAGGGGCGGAACCAGAAAGTTTTGTTTGTTTTTTTGGCGAGGGGGGGGGGGGGGGAGGGGTATGAATGAAGATCCATTTAACTTGATGGCAGTAAATACTAGATATATATACAGCAAGGGACCTTAACTTCGACCTAAGCAATCAACAGACAAAATCTACTTTAAAATCTTAGTAAATTTTAAGCTTGCATGTATGTGTTTTCACAACTCTACACTTTTACCTTGTTGGTGTGTGTGGGCGTGGGGTGGGGGGGGGGGTGCATCCCACCCATCACCCCACCTGCATCTATCCCTGATACCGATGTAACCTTGTTGATGCTGCTGATAATGTTGATTGCGACGCATGTTAAAGATGTTTACTATTGTTTAATGAAATGCACACGTACATCATTTTGGGAGGATGTTGATGAGGCGGAGGAGGAATCTTGTGTAACGGCGATGTCATCTTATTGTTAGTGTACACGATGTAGTTTGGACATTACGTTTGTTTATATTGTTGCTGATGTTTTATTTCAACATTATATATGTTTTGTGTACAGTAATCGAATGATATTCCTGATTGTATTTAAAGTTGTTTTGTAGAAATAACTTAATACCTCATATAGGACATGTTTTAAATATGTCAATTGTAGAAAAAACGTGATTTTAAGCTTTAAACATTCACCTGTTTTGTCTTGATTACTATTATTTCTGTCTTTGATATCAAATTGTGTAAATTCATATATTGAACAAGCAGCATGCTTTTTATACTACATTTTTGAAATCTAAGAAATTATGTTAAAATACTTAATTCAACTATCGTGTTTTGCTTCTTTATTTTGTTTAATTTGGCTTTTGTATTTTGTGAAGGATTTCAATTACGTATTTTGTTAGATATTGAATACAACCGCATCTACCTCCAGCGTGATTGGTGCTTGAATTGATTCTGTTTCACGTTAGCGTTAGTTTTATTGATATGTAGTTATGATGTCACGACATAAATGGGTAAATAGAAGACGTGCGCATGTAGAAAGCATGTGTAACTGCTTGTGTACTCACGTATACAGACAACGGGTCATACAAAATTTTATTTTGTGTGTAAAAATAACTAATTGGTAACCCTGCGTTGTGGCATATTAATAAGATCAATGTACGATAAATGTAAACCGTTAATTTGTTACATAATTTTGTTGAAATTACAGTAAATTTCCAGAAAAGTAAGACAGCTTTGCGGGAATTGACAGAAGTATTGGTCACTTGTTTTATTGTGTCAAAGCGTGACTATTTTAGATATGTACAGTTTGTTGATGTAAAGTCTGGAATATTATAACAGTCATGCATTTACATCGGAGGCAACACGCAATTGTAAAATGCATGTGTACACGTATATGTACAGCACTTACATGACATGTAAAATAAAAAAAGTCACGCAGCAGCCGTAGAGATAAAAATGTTACAAATATTAAGGTTTTATATGACGTTGGTATTTAACATAGGGCAAAACTACAAAGACTTGTAAGACTGGGAATTAATCATGTGGCAAATATTGTTTTGTTCTTGTCTGTACCTTGTGGACTGTTAATTAGGTGTCATTCCGACATAAATGTCAAGTTGTGTTTATTCTTTGTTTAGTTGTTTTATTGTAACACTGTTTAAAGGGTTTAAGATCATACATTTAAATTATAACAGTCGCTAAGAGATGAACTTAAATAAACAAATTATTTTAAAACTAGACCATCTTCTTTCAATGTACGATATGTTTGCAGCTTAAATACATTGAACGATGAAAACGCAATGCTAAGTGAGCATATTTTTAAGAAAGTTTTAATGAAACTGTAGTAGTTGTAGCTTTACTATTTACGAATCCTTTTGCCGTGACTATTACAGTGTCTTTGTTGTGCTCAATATATTGTTATTGATGAACAGTTTATTGCGGGTAAAAAGTGGATAGCGTCATGGATTCAGTATTTACAACTCAGCATCAAATAATACAGCATCGTAAATTTTGTCGAGCTTACAAGTCAATTCAAAGGGAGACAAAATGTAATCAGTATCATTTTTATCATTGTAACCTCCCCTGGATACATCGCACGCTTTTCTATAACTCATTGACAAATTCCATAACTTGTCTGAACATGACTGCATTATTTTGTTTGTTTGTATTTTTTCTCTCGTGAATTATGAACTAAAGTCAGTTGTGTATTTTTAACTGTTTAAACATATAGTTTGACATTTCAACCACTAATATTAACACTGAAGGAAATCAACATATTGGTCAAATACAAATACTCCCGTTTTGGGAAACATGCATACAAGCATGCGTATTAATAAGTGAATAAATATTTATAACTTTAATGTCAATTTACATTGTTACATTTAATATACTTTTACATAATATTTAAGACATCATTAAATTACTAAGAACTTGAACTAAAGCACTTATTCTAAATTATTGTATTTAAACAACTATTTAAACACCTAACTAGAGACAAAACATGTAATGGCGACGAATGGTATAAAACCTGTTATGATATAAAAAGCTTCCTGAATCTTTTCACGATTGTAATATATTATCAGATGGATAAGAGCAAAGAAATGAAATCTTCTATTCTTTTGTAAGGCTGATGAGCATCATATTAGACATCAATCGAATATTCTCTATTGTCATTGTTGATTGCGATCAAAGGAGGTCCGATTTATAACAGTTGAAAAAAATATAATGTATCCGTCCCCCGAATGTTTGTACTATTGTCGTACTTGTATGAGGACGAATGACACCGGACTACATCTTGTTGAAGGTACTACATAGACCAAGAAGAGTTATCTGCTCATAGAATTTACAATGATCTCAGAAAAATAAATCTCGATAAAGTCGGTCGAACATATCGTTGAATAAAACACGTCCTCTTCCTGGCGAATTAAAGCATTCTTAGGTTAACGGAAAATACTATCAGTCGTCACCCAGGTCATGGCTTCAGACAAGGCAATTAACTCTTAATTGAGCACTATCCTACAGTTCGCATTCAGTATAGACTGGATACTTGTTGAAATGTTCTGAAGGAGATGATTTAGTTGACCACCTACAATGTAGCGATGGACAGGCATGACCAAAACCTTTAATATGGAGCTCATTGAATGTAATTGTTGACTTTGCTTTTAGAACACATTCTTAGATGCAATTCAACGTGTCTTCATTTGTAAAACAAGTATGTGTACACGTTTTGGCAAACCTTTGTTAACAGTAATTTCAACGCATTCATCTCAACACATTAATACAAGTTGTAAATATCATGCAAGGGCCGTTACACTAAACTTGTACAATGTTAAATTTGATATATTTATCATAGAATGACGCTCGTTCAGAACTAAGGGCTACTGCATACTATAAAAGTGTTCAACAGATATTCATTGAATATACTATGACATGGCAAATTACGACTACACTAGTTTGGCTATTAGACTTTTACCTTATGGCATTATTTAAGTTTGTGCATAATGTATGTATGTCCACATGCCATTTTTATCTTCAACCAAATAAAAACAATCTGCAGCATCGTCCCTAGACGAGTTTATCCATATTTGCAATATTATTCCAAAGTATCGGGTAGTTGTTCTACTTAGTTTTTATTGTACAATAAAGCTTGAAACACAATGTATTTGTATTTATGTTTCCACTTCCATTACCAGGTCGACCGCCATCTTCTTCTCCTCAAATTCTATGTTTACTAGCTCAATCCTTCTCAATCAGTCTTCACTAATTTATTTATGTTCTTTTCTGTATTTCGTCCTCAGCTTCTTATGTTCTAGCGTCACGTCTGCGAGACACTTTAAAGTATATTATTATATTTCATATTATAGCCCATAGTATTCATAGTCTGCGAGACACAAAAGGCTTGGGACATTTTAGTATTACCCACAGTTTTCTAGCGTTACGTCTGCTAGACGTTAAGCGCTTGGAGACACTTTAGTATGGCCCACAGTATTCTAGCGTCACGCTAAGCGCTTGGAGACACTTTAGTATGACCCACAGTATTCTAGTGTTACGTCTGCTACAAGCTAAGCGCTTGGAGACACTTAAATATGGCCCACAATTTTCTAGCGTTAAGTCTGCTAGACGTTAAGCGCTTGGAGACACTTTAGTATGGCCCACAGTTTTCTAGCGTTACGTCTGCTAGACGTTAAGCGCTTGGGGACACTTTAGTATGGCACACAGTTTTCTAGCGTCGCGTCTGCTAGACGTTAAGAGCTTGGGGACACTTAAGTATGGCCCACAGTTTTCTAGCGTTACGTCTACTAGACGTTAAGCGCTTGGAGACACTTTAGTATGGCCACAGTATTCTAGCGTCACGTCTGCTAGACGCTAAACGCTTGGAGACACTTTAGTATTGCCCACAGTATTCTAGCGTCACGTCTGCTACACGTTAAGAGCTTGGGGACACTTTAGTATGGCCCACAGTTTTCTAGCGTTACGTCTGCTAGACGCTAAGCACTTGGGGACACTTTAGTATGGCCCAAAGTATTATAGCGTCACGTCTGCTACACGTTAAGAACTTGGAGACACTTTAGTATGGCCTACCGTATTCTAGCGTCACCCTAAGCGTTTGGAGACACTTTAGTATGGCCTACAGTATTCTAGCGTCACCCTAAGCGCTTGGAGACACTTAAGTATGACCCACAGTATTCTAGCGTCACGTCTGGTAGACGTTAAGCGCTTGGAGACACTTTAGTATGGCCCACAGTATTCTAGCGTCACGCTAAGCACTTGGAGACACTTAAATATGGCCTACAGTATTCTAGCGTCACGTCTGCTAGAGGTTAAGCGCTTGGAGACACTTTAGTATGGCCCACAGTATTCTAGCGTCACGCTAAGCACTTGGAGACACTTTAGTATGGCTCACAGTATTCTAGCGTCACGCTAAGCACTTGGAGACACTTTAGTATGGCCCACAGTATTCTAGCGTCACGCTAAGCACTTGGAGACACTTTAGTATGGCCCACAGTATTCTATCGTCACGCTAAGCACTTGGAGACACTTAAGTATGGCCCACAGTATTCTAGCGTCACGCTAAGCACTTGGAGACACTTAAGTATGGCCCACAGTAATTAAGCGTCACCCTAAGCACTTGAAGACACTTAACCATGGCCCACAGTATTCTAGCGTCACGCTAAGCACTTGGAGACACTTAAGTATGGCCTACAATATTCTAGCGTCACGCTAAGCACTTGGAGACACTTTAGTATGGCCCAGAGTATTCTAGCGTCACACTAAGCGCTTGGAGACACTTGAGTATGGCCCACAATATTCTAGCGTCACGCTAAGCACTTGAAGACACTTTAGTATGGCCTACAGTATTCTAGCGTTACGCTAAGCACTTGGAGTCACTTTAGTATGGCCTACAGTATTCTAGCGTCACGCTAAGCGCTTGGAGACACTTAAGTATGGCCTACAGTATTCTAGCGTCACCCTTAGCGCTCGGAGACCCTTTAATATGGCCTACAGTATTCTAGCGTCACCCTAAGCGCTTGGAGACACTTTAGTATAGCCTACAGTATTCAAGCGTCACCCTAAGCACTTGGAGACACTTTAGTACGGCCTACAGTATTCTAGCGTGACGTTAAGCGCTTGGAGACACTTTAGTATGGCCCGCAGTATTCTTGCGTCACGCATAGCACTTGAGACACTTTAGTATGGCCCGCAGTATTCTAGCGTCACGCTAAGCACTTGGAGACACATTAGTATGGCCCACAGTACTCTAGCGTCACGCTAAGCACTTGGAGACACTTTAGTATGGCCCGCAGTATTCTAGCGTCACCCTATGCGCTCGGAGACACTTCAGTATGGCCTACACTATTCTAGCGTCACCCTAAGCGCTTGGAGACACTTTAGTATGGCCCACAGTATTCTAGCGTCACCCTAAGCGCTCGGGGACACTTAAGTATGGCCTACACTATTCTAGCGTCACCCTAAGCGCTCGGAGACACTTTAGTATGGCCCACAGTATTCTAGCGTCACCCTTAGCGCTCGGAGACACTTAAGTATGGCCTACACTATTCTAGCGTCACCCTAAGCGCTCGGATTCACTTAAGTATGGCCCACAGTATTCTAGCGTCACCCTAAGCGCTCGGAGACACTTTAGTATGGCCTACACTATTCTAGCGTCACCCTAAGCGCTTGGAGACACATTAGTATGGCCCACAGTATTCTAGCGTCACCCTAAGCGCTCGGAGACACTTTAGTATGGCCTACACTATTCTAGCGTCACCCTAAGCGCTTGGAGACAGTTTAGTACGGCCTACACTATTCTAGCGTCACGCTAAGCACTTGGAGACACATTAGTATGGCCAACAGTACTCTAGCGTCACGCTAAGCACTTGGAGACACTTTAGTATGGCCCGCAGTATTCTAGCGTCACGCTAAGCACTTGGAGACACAATAGTATGGCCCACAGTATTCTAGCGTCACCCTATGCGCTCGGAGACACTTCAGTATGGCCTACACTATTCTAGCGTCACCCTAAGCGCTTGGAGACACTTTAATATGGCCCACAGTATTCTAGCGTCACCCTAAGCGCTCGGGGACACTTTAGTATGGCCTACACTATTCTAGCGTCACCCTAAGCGCTCGGAGACACTTTAGTATGGCCCACAGTATTCTAGCGTCACCCTAAGCGCTCGGAGACACTTAAGTATGGCCTACACTATTCTAGCGTCACCCTAAGCGCTCGGATTCACTTAAGTATGGCCCACAGTATTCTAGCGTCACCCTAAGCGCTCGGAGACACTTTAGTATGGCCTACACTATTCTAGCGTCACCCTAAGCGCTTGGAGACACATTAGAATGGCCCACAGTATTCTAGCGTCACCCTAAGCGCTCGGAGACACTTAAGTATGGCCTACACTATTCTAGCGTCACCCTAAGCGCTTGGAGACACTTTAGTACGGCCTACACTATTCTAGCGTCACCCTAAGCGCTTGGAGACACATTAGTATGGCCCACAGTATTCTAGCGTCACCCTAAGCGCTCGGAGACACTTTAGTATGGCCTTCAGTATTCTAGCGTCACCCTAAGCGCTTGGAGACACTTAAGTATGGCCCACAGTATTCTAGCGTCACGTCAGCTAGACGCTTAGCGCTTGTATAGATAACTATACATTAAACCTGAACATTTAACAGGTTGTAGTTGAGCATCAAACTCATATTCCAATCAATTTATCGCAATCAAAAGTTATACAGGAGTGAGGTAAACTCAGTTAAATTGCAGTTAATCACAATAATTACTCACACTCTACATTGATCGCACGTGCCTATTAATATAATCTTGGCTAACAACAAATACATCCATCAACAATGTTAGTATTGGTGTAGACTTGATGACAACAAATGAATAACACACGTGTTTCATATTTGATATTGTATAATAGAACATCAGTATATTGTCAAATAATGTTTAATTGAATATGGGATGGATATATAATGTTGAAATAGTATTCATCAAGTATTTCGTCAGATTTTCTTTTTAACCTTTATACATTATTATGGCTTATATCTAGTTATTATAGCCAGATCCTTTTGAAGTCAGATACACACTAATATGTCACATCTTGAATCATTATATTTGAGTTAAGTACTTTGAAGGCTCAAAACACATATTGCTCCTGATTCTAACATTATTAAATCAATTTCCAGAAAAAAAGCATCTTTGTAATATAGAAGTAAACATATCTATATGAACTGATTCTTGTTATACGTGGAACCAGACCAGAAGTTTTGTAATTACCATTCGACTTTTCCTGCCTAATATGAAGACACCAGAACTTACTGGTTTTTATTTAAAGGTGGTATCTACAGTTTAGAGGCATTTTCTGTGTGGCAAATAACCAAATTATTAAGTATTTGCTACATAAATAGACCTTGCAAAATGTTGTCCATTAATGCCCTAGATCTGTGTGAACAGCGAAGCATAAATCCACACTTGTTATTGCAAGGTATTTCCTATCTCAGCCACCCTGCAAAGATAAATAAACAACTTGACAACTTTCTTTTTGAGATCTCCTTATATCGTCATCTGGGTAATCCGCTCTGACGTTGGTATCTATTTTCAGCTGAGATCACTACCGTACTTATTTACCGATAAGGAAAGAATGAACACTTAGAGTGAGTTTATGTCTCAATATTTACTAAAATATAGGTAATGTTCAGACCATCTTTACTTAGACTAAAGTATGAGTTTATGCAGAAATTATGCCTTATTTTCCCCAACACAGTGGGAAAATATCGTTACATATATTTAATACATGCCAACTGATGGAGAGCAGCTTTAAAAGCCTCTACACATGTCTACACTCGGAACTCTGGAATCAATTACCAAACATAACATGGTTACATTGTGCTTTTCTACAGAAAATAAACGTATATCATAAAACAATACCTCGTGAGCTTTTGGCATATCTGTAACGAATAGTAAATAGAATGCATCTCTCATAAGTCATAAGCATAATAGAGTCAAAGACCTTCTAGTCTTTTAATGTCATCAGTTCGTTAAGCAGCAATGAGTTCTGAAATAAGTCGCCATCAATAAATTAGCACTAATTCTTCTAAACAATAGATACCATACATCAGTAGCTTTCAACTGTGTAACTGCGGCATCCAGGTAGGTAGGTAGACTGGTATATTCCACAAGGTAAACCCTGCTGTATCCAGAACACTGTATCTACTCCCACTTCCTCTGCGGGATTACCTATTTCCCGAGGGAAAACCGATGGATATATTGTTTCGGAGGTTTATTCCCATTTAACCCATACCTCCAGATACCAGAGTGCGTGAGATTCGGGTGCTGATGGTTGGAACGAAAACGAGAGAAAAATGCACACGGAATAACAAATCTGGAACAAGGGCATTGTGGAATCGGATCTGTGTGGTGTCGGGATTTACTGATCCTGTGTTTTGTAAATACCTATTTAAGTAGAATAAGTCATAGAAGAAATAATTCTAATACCTTCAGGTTATTATTAGTGTTTATTATAAAAATTCACTAAAATGCGTTAGTGACAATGTAAAACGCGAGGAAAATCTTTTCGGATTTTTCTCTCCGGTTGTGGTTTACTCAAGGATATATCCGTTTGTGACCTTGACATTATTTCAAGCTTCGACAATGAGTAGTGGCGGGTCTGTCAACCTGAACCTAGGGGACGGCCCCGGGGCTGGGGGAACTGCCGGGGGACCACAGAATAAGGCCTATCTCCGGAGGAAGAAATCCTCAATGGGAGAAACCAAGATAGCGGTCCTAGGAGCTGACGGAACTGGAAAATCTGGTAGGTAAAGGTTAGAGATCGGATTAAGATAAGGAATTTAAAACTTTTATGGATGCGGTGAACCTTGTAATGCGTTTTGAAGAGGATGTGGGTTTCTGCACCTTTGGTCACATTGCCGCATCGCTATGGACAACGAAAATTTACTGAATAGAAAAAAATGGTGCGTCTTTATATATTTTTATTTACGTACCGAGATGTAGACTTATGTTGGTTTGACAATGTGCACATCGTTTGCCAGATCACCGAAATGAGTGCATGATAATGTAACTCACATATTGACATGTTATAGTTGTATAGACTGAATGACATTAATATAAATTATGTAAATAACTATGCGTCTATTGTTTCTAGTGTCGGTACTTAAGAACTTGATGATGCCTAATGAAGCTCAGGGGAAGAATTTGTTCGGATACAATTGTAGAATCGGTGTGTTACGCAAATTCGCATAACAAGGGTATTTCGTATAAGTTGAACTTGCCATACGGGAAATTTTCCCATGTATTTTTGAAACGTGTAAGGTTAATGCCATTAAGTGTACCTCAGGTCTATTTGGCGCCTTGTAAAATACGCTCGTTTAGTTTATTGTTTAAGTGTGCGGTTTGCTAGCGGTAGGCAGTGTTAAAATTTCATCTGAATTATCATCAAGCTCCTATACTCATGTTATTGTATTCAATATAAATGTGCATTGTGCTAAAATCAAAGCTGGATATAAGGAATGAGAATGCAAATAATGTTTGTGTGATTTGATGTTAAAGGGTGTATTTGAGAACAACTAGCTTTAGTTGTTCACCGTGTTCTGACGAAAACAAAATAGAAAAGTGATACACCGATATTGGACATTGTCTGAAACTTTGTGCGAAAATTGGTCTCATATAAAGGATAAAAATATATACATGTAGAAATTTTGCAACTGGCACCATGTTAATCAAAAATCTACAAATCTGCTTAAATGTTTAACACGATAAATTGCTAATTGACAATACTTTCAAATAAGTATATACATATATATTTTGGACCTTTCTAGTAGAAATGCCGCGTTTGTTTTGTTAAAAAATGTTAATTTGCAATATTCTGCAAAATCAATGAAATGGGTAATGTCTATCACTCGGTCTACATAACGTCATTATCGGGACGATATCGTCACTCGGTCTATATAACGTCATTAGCGGGACGATATCGTTTTATCACTCGGTCTATATAACGTCAGTATCGGGACGATATCGTTTTATCACTCGGTCTATATAACGTCATTTTCGGGACGATATCGTTTTATCACTCGGTCTATATAACGTCATTATCGGGACGATATCGTTTTATCACTAGATCTATATAACGTCATTATCGGGACGATATCGTTTTATCACTCGGTCTATATAACGTCAGTATCGGGACGATATCGTCACTCGGTCTATATAACGTCATTAGCGGGACGATATCGTCACTTGGTCTATATAACGTCATTAGCGGGACGATATCGTCACTTGGTCTATATAACGTCATTAGCGGGACGATATCGTTCTATCACTCGGTCTATATAACGTCATTATCGGGACGATATCGTCACTCGGTCTATATAACGTCATTAGCGGGACGATATCGTCACTTGGTCTATATAACGTCATTAGCGGGACGATATCGTCACTTGGTCTATATAACGTCATTAGCGGGACGATATCGTCACTTGGTCTATATAACGTCATTAGCGGGACGATATCGTTCTATCACTCGGTCTATATAACGTCATTAGCGGGACGATATCGTCACTTGGTCTATATAACGTCATTAGCGGGACGATATCGTTCTATCACTCGGTCTATATAACGTCATTAGCGGGACGATATCGTTTTATCACTCGGTCTATATAACGTCATTATCGGGACGATATCGTTTTATCACTCGGTCTATATAACGTCATTTTCGGGACGATATCGTTTTATCACTCGGTCTATATAACGTCATTATCGGGACGATATCGTTTTATCACTCGGTCTATATAACGTCAGTATCGAGACGATATCGTTTTATCACTCGGTCTACATAACGTCATTATCGGGACGATATCGTTTTATCACTCGGTCTACATAACGTCATTATCGGGACGATATCGTTTTATCACTCGGTCTATATAACGTCAGTATCGGGACGATATCGTTTTATCACACGGTCTACATAACGTCATTATCGGGACGATATCGTTCTATCACTCGGTCTATATAACGTCATTATCGGGACGATATCGTTTTATCACTCGGTCTACATAACGTCATTATCGGGACGATATCGTTTTATCACTCGGTCTACATAACGTCATTATCGGGACGATATCGTTTTATCACTCGGTCTATATAACGTCATTATCGGGACGATATCGTTTTATCACACGGTCTACATAACGTCATTATCGGGACGATATCGTTTTATCACTCGGTCTATATAACGTCATTATCGGGACGATATCGTTTTATCACTCGGTCCATATAACGTCATTATCGGGCAATATCGTTTTATCACTCGGTCTACATAACGTCATTATCGGGACGATATCGTTCTATCACTCGGTCTATATAACGTCATTATCGGGACGATATCGTCACTCGATCTATATAACGTCATTATCGGGACGATATCGTTTTATCACTCGGTCTACATAACGTCATTATCGGGACGATATCGTTCTATCACTCGGTCTATATAATGTCATTATCGGGACGATATCGTTTTATCACTCGATCTATATAACGTCATTATCGGGGCGATATCGTTTTATTTACATCTTACTATTCAACTCGTCATGGAAAAAATAGAAAACTCGTGAAAGTTATATAAATCTGTCCAGTACAATTCCACTGCTGCCCTCATCAGTTTACTTGAACTTATACCTGCTGACAACATACGCCATATTTTCACCTTTCAAGCAATTAAGCAGTGTACCAATGGAGAGCGCGAAAACGTATTATCCTTAGGACTAGATGGTGTAAGAGTGTAAGTGTAAGAGCTAGGTATTATAAGTTAATGGTTTGCTGTATCATTATTTACCCATTATTTATGCGAGATCAAATTAACTTATACATCAATTATTAAAAAGAAAATAAATTACAGGCATATATTTTAACGATTATGTTTTACTAGCTCAAAGTACGACCAATAGCCACACAGGCTTCCTGTTACTGATTAGATAACAACTGACAGTTCTTTAGTTTGTTAAAAGTGCTTAAGACGCCCATGCATTCGAGCTGAGAAGAAATATAGGTAATTAAAAAATCCACATAACCCTATTGAAATGTAAGTCATTACAATAAACCAATTTATTTGGTCATTTTTTCTCAATAAGAATTATCCAAGGTGACTTCTATTTTGATTTACTTTTACTTTTTTCCGTGTTTTTGTTTTCTGAGTTAGACATTTAATGTGCCTCTACTCGTATATCTATCACCGACTCGAGGCTTGCAAGAGTATTCTGCCAATGAGCCGCCTGCTGTCACATGTCAAAGTTTTCTTTTACTACTGCTCCAGTCTGTTATATTACGCATATATTTACGTTCAGGCCTTTTGTTCTTATACGTTTATTAGGAATTCATGCGAACTATATTTTATTTTGGAAAATTAATAAATCGCACACATTTTGGCGGTCTCTAAAATTATAATAAATATGATGATCGTGATGGTTGTAGTGGTGTAAGTGTTCTGGAGCTTAGGTAGTGTTGGTGTTGGTGTATGTTTTTAAAGTTTTTTGGCCGCGCTAGCAGGTATGAAAATGTAGATAAAGCTGTTCACGACCTGCACCAGAAGTGGTTTCTGTAGGTATAACAGTAGATGAACGATCATCTACATAAGCACATATTACCAATTTAAACCAGGAAATACCTGTCCCTTGAGACAATGAACTAGACTGGAGAAGACATGTGTTGTTGTGTAGAAAGCAAATTATCAGCTGTTCACTGATTTAACAAAGCAAAGCAGAAAACATTCCAGGCAAGCAAAATGTCGTGGCTGGGAGCACTTAATATCAGCCTGGCAAGGTTAACGGCCTGTCACCCCTTAACCACACGGTCATAATCCATCAAGACGGGTTTAAAACCGTACAGCTAATTATATTTTGAGGGAGACGGATTAATGACTCGGCAAACATATAGGAGGTGTTGTGAAGTTTTCTAGAATCTGCCAGAGGTATGTTAAGGGTGTTACCCACATAACCTTAAGTGTGTTAAGTGTTTTTATTTAAGGTAAAACGTTTGACTTATTTGACATGGTTTAAATCCATGTATCCTTTGCAGAACGATTTTTATTTTCTTCTGTTCATGGCTTGGTGTCCGATCTGCCCCATGTCTTGCCGAGTAAATGCCTTTCTTGTTTTGTCGAACTCTTACGACAAGACCAAATAAACACCAAAAGTAAGTTTTATAGACCATACACGACAGCTTTATGCTTCATGTTTGTTTAATTCCGAATAAAGGTGCTGCCATAAAGTAATGGTCATAACATCGATGTCAGGGAAAGACGAGCAGTTATCGCCTTGGCATTGTCAGTCGACCCACTGGCATGCTGCAAACCAAATAATAGAGCATACATGCGTGTTGCAAACCAGTTGATAGAGCACACTGGCGTTCTGCAAACCAGATGAAAGAGCACACTAGAGCACACAGGCGTGCAGCAAACCAAGTGAAAGAGCACACTAGAGCACACAGGCGTGCAGCAAACCAAGTGAAAGAGCTGTATCCATGAATTTCTTGATGGTGTCTTTTCTCATGGACAGTGCAAATAAACATATCCCATCAGAGGCACAAAACACGAATTTACAGAACCATCCGTGCAATGCAGACATCTGTCGTTTAAGTAAAAACAACTATAATATGATATGATATGATATGATATAATATGATATGATATGATATGATATGATATGATATGATATAATATAATATAATATAATATAATATAATATAATATAATATAATATAATATAATATAATATAATATAATATAATATAATACCTTAATGTTACAAAAATGACATTATATGCATTAGTTTCGGAAATACATTAATACCTCTTTCAGTTGGCATATGATTGTTGCGCAAATGTAAGTGCTGGCTTTAATCTTGCACTTAACCAACTTGATATTTATATTTAATCGTATATAACATTTTTAGCACAAATACCTCCTGGCCATATAGCTGAAGCGCCTATTATGATATTTAGAAAGAGAATGCCAAATTGATTAGAACTTACCCGATATCATCCAAAACTACTTGTTAGTATGTAAGCAAATAGAAACATAAACTAAGGCTGTTTAAGTATGGGTCGTGTAATGTTTTTAACATTTTTTTTATAAAAATCACAAGAGAAGTGTAGATGGTTGTAACATCTTATTAATGTGAAGATTGAAATGAGGAACAAAAATCCAATGTACATCAAATGAAATACACGTAACAATCCTTATAGGACGAATTAAATTACAACAAAATTACTACAGCCACACTGCACAAGCAACAGTGTTGTGATCATGAATAAGAATATATGACAAAGGGCGAAAAGGTCTCCAAGTCAAAAAGAAAGACGTTAATTACATTACAAACATAGTCAAACAGTCGTATTCCACATGCGATAGTCCTCTATAATTTAAACGGTTAATATTAAACAGTTGCGTAGAACAACTTCAAAACAATATTCTATACAGATGTTTTGCATGCTTTGCATCTTGGAAGAAGCTTTAAAAAGTTTATATGAAGGGATTTATTAACGACACTGTTTATTGTCAGTATAAGACAGAACAAAAACAAGCAAGACATTTATCATCATTATCACCGCTATCTTCACAATCCCCGTCTCATTACACAACAATAGCAATGTTTCATTTGATCTAAGAACAGATTGGCATGGACCCCACTACTGTGTCTACTGTATGTAATAACCAGGATTGACACTCTATCTGGTTGCCCTAGCTTTTACCTTCAACCACTGTTTTATGGTGTAATCATTCTAATAATACCGCCCGATTTCTTTCTGCCAACTTTTCAGATAAGTATTGCCTTCAGTATTTCAGATCCATGCACAAACCATTCATTTGAACTTAAACATAGATAGATAGATAGATAAGTATTTTATTGTATATAAGACCTCTGGTCATATATGGTACATTGAAACAAACGCACATTGCAGATCTGCTCTGATCCAAAAAAAATGTCCCCGGACGGACTTTACTGTTTCTCCACAAATCTCTTAGCTAATCAAATTAGATCTAGCACCAAACTTATTTGCAAATTTACTGCATTGTTTTTTTTATACATCAGATAATACCGCTTTATATTTACTAAGAGTTTGGGTTCTTTCAGTCTATCCCATAAATAACGATGATATAGATTTACATCCAACATTTAATGTCATTTGACGACTCAAATTCCTTTTGCATATGTAAACCCCGAAACCATTCCTAAAGATTCTTATCTTACACAAATCAGTTTTGTTTTCTCAGTCTTTCTTTCCTTCCAAATCTCGAAACCCCGGCAATGGGACTTAGATGTGGAAATAGTAGTTCATCGTAAGTCCATCGTAACTGTAAGGAACAATATAAATTAATATAATCTGGCATTTGAAGGACTGTGATAGAGCCAAATTAAAATACAGATATGAAATAAAATGTCATACTTTAAGTGTGCGTAAGTAAAGATAATTATAGTTTAGAATTCAATGGCATATACTGTAAATTTATGTTTACAGTTCTACGCTTCTATTTATTGTTCGTATTGTAGTTAATACAAGTAAACTTTCAGAGCGTATTGAGGTTGCGTTACATCATCATTTGATGATAATTTCTTGGTGATTATATATGCTGTTGCTGCCTAATGATGCTGTCGTGGCTATTGATGGTGGTAGTGTTAGCTGTACATGGTTTGGAAGTTATAGTTGACGTGGTACCTGGCAGTGATGGTTGTGGTGGTGACGTGTAAGTTGGGATGGTGGAAATAATGATTTTTCCATGTACCTTTGCAGCGGCTGCCGCAATATAAACATCAGATATAATAATAGTAGAATTGGCACAGTTTAGCAAGTATAGGGAAAATATATCCTCTTTAAATAATAAACACGGCACGCTGAGGAAAGCAGTGTTTTCAAGAATGCAAATAATCATTTGTTAACAGATAACAAAAAACGGCTGACCTCATTTTTGTTCTTTATAAGTTTGAACATGATATGTGTTTTCTTCAGAAATATGATGTCATGGTAATTTTTCAGGAATGAGAATGATAAGCAAGCATTTTTACTTCTTTCATAAACGCTATAATACTTGCACGTTCGGTCATGCTGTGACACGTTGGGTGCCAACCTTAATGCAAGCTTATGAGGAGAGATTTCTTGTTTGTACATATGGTTTTGGGGCTGCATCTGAAACAAATTTATAAAAAGCACACAATACATATGACTAATAAAACACGTTTTAATGTTAAATATCACTGCATTCCTGATTTATAATAAATTAAATGTCTTCATATTGATTCAGATGTCATGCTAATTATTTTATATCATGGATAAAATCCAGAAACTGTTATATGTGTAGACGGTGAGTGAGAGAAAGCTGGAGAGACAAGGAGGCAAAGAGAGTGGAGAGAAAGATGACGAGAGAGATTAGTTAATTTTTAGAATGTTCTTTGATGATTATATTGTTAACAAGAACATTTAAATATGACTGAATAAAAAAAAACATGGCTTTGCATTTAAATTGGTATTAACGTTATTTTGATAAAATTGTAAAACTATTTTTTCTGTTTGAGATTTGTAGGTGAATTTGCACTTCTATAAAAATATAACAATTAAAAATAAATCATCTAAAAGAATACACTCTTTTAAAATTTCATTTGCAATTTATATTTTAAGAAATCGATAATCAGGTTTACCTAGTTGGAAAATGAATGTTGAAAACAATTTGAAAGACTCGGGTAATATATTCGCATCTTCATATGTAAGCTCTTTAGAGATATGATGACTCCGTCAAAACACTATTTTGACACTTAGAGAAAAACGTATTAAAAGAGCTGGTTGGTTTAGACTCCGTCTTCGGACATACTTTTATTCGCTAAAATGTACTATTAATAAACGTTCTTTATCATTTTTAACAATTCTCTAATTCTTTATTAATTTATGTTGTAAGTCATTCTTTGCAAGTGTTTTTCTTAAGTTGCGTATTCCATATCTTGGCTTTTAACCAAGCCTATTTAAGAAATGATTATCTATTCAAATATAATGATAGAAACCATTAGATTGAAATCCGCTCCAAGAAAAAATACGTAAACAAAAATGGCGACCCTATATTTATTCTTGGGTTTGGAAATGCCAATGGACTGACGGCACAACTTTAAAAAGCGATCATATTTTTAAACACAAACGATAAAAAATGGTAAAAATAAGAAGGAAAAATGAAACATGACACGCCTTATAAAAAATAATATGTAAACTCTTACAATTATCAATTGTCAGATTCTTACTTTTCATATTGCAGGATTGAACTAATTAAATATTATCTCTACAATGCCATATTGATGGTTTAACATTTCTTCGTATTTGTATAGATTTTGTAGCGTTTACTTTTTTTCGCAACTCTATAAAAAAGCTTTTGGGGCATACCACGTTTATTACGGACCGGATTTAGAGGCTGCGTGCGATATTGGTTAAGTAAGTGTTGTAGACACATGCTGTGTGGCCTTAGGAATTGAAAAGTGTCGTTCACACTTACAAATTCAATCAATTAACACAATCTTTTTTATAAACATTTATTAATCCTTAAAAGCAAATTATGTACATTGTATAACTAAATGCTACTAGACAAAAGAGGGTAAAGGGTCCATTTACCGCTAGCCAATAAATGTTGCATTTTCATACATACAGATTTTCCAAATTAGGTGCTCGTAAGGTCCAGGGAAAACGTTTATTGCATTAAATTCATCGAAAAGTTTGTAATACTTGTCCGAAAAAAAATGAAAACGGCTACCTAAACTAGCGATGCCACTCGCCAAAAAAAAATAAAAAAATAAAATAAATAAATAAAAAAGGTATAATGACCTAAAGCGCGGGGTATTTTGAGACTGGGAATCAGGACAGATAACCAACGCAGATCTTGGGAAACCCTTTTGCTGTGTAATGTATGTGATAAACGAATCTTACTTTCCAGGGCTCTTTGGAAGTATGGGATTTATTCTGAATTTATGTAAAGGCGCATGAATGGTCGCCGCAAAGCTCGATGTATAACACGTTTGCAGACAGGTTTTACTAAATTGTCAGCGGTGCAAACGTTTTTTCACTGCTTTGGTTATTGACACCCAGTTGCGAGAAACTGTCGTCCATTGTTTAGTCCGATTATTATAATTAGATGATCGGTCCATTTACAAACGATACTACCATCGAGTGATTCAATGTATACATACTTCCGTTAGGTGCGGACATATTGTTTTTGCAGCCTCTGAATGTTGTAAACGGTAAGAAAGTAAGGGCAAGCACAGCAATTTGCAAGTCTAAAGTAAATTCCCACAACATTTTTGCTTCATTGTTGTCAACAATAAAAACTTATGCAACAAATACGAAAGCCCGTATTTTGTTTACTCATTTACAAGGTTTAAGGTCTAAGATGCTATGTGATGTAAATGCCTTTCTTCTTTCACAGAGACTTATATACGTCTGGGAATTTTTCATATTCTTCGCCAAAATCCGAATTTGGAAAACAAGATTTTGGGCGTATGCAAATAAGACAATTTACTCACGTCTCACACTAATATGTTGCGCTGTTCTAAGTTGGAATCGTATCTCCAAAATAGCAAGTGTATTTTAATGAGATCATGCTTTTGTAGAGCCCACATTGAAATCGTCGTCAAAGAACTGTTTCAACATGTTTAAGATGTAATAAATTGAATCTTTCTTCAAACAAATAAACCCTCCTCATGTGTCATATTTGGCATAAAATCATTAAGATATGGACAATAAACTGTATATTAAAAATGATATAACCGCCTGTCGTTCAGTTGGTAGGCAGTATCACAACTATTTCAGGTTGTGATTCTAGATTTACGATTTATTTTTTAAAAGGAATATATGTTCCTATGAAAATCCCATTATTTTGAACAGTACCAGACATAGATACAAAAATGCATTTTAAAATTTTAGTATGACAAAAACATTGAGACGATAAATTGAAAAATAAAATAAAAAACAAACAAACAACAGTCAACGACTTCAAATGGTCCAACCAGATTTAAGAAAACGACAATTGAAAAAGCTTTCACCAAAGTCTGCTATGCGGTACAATTATGTAGTATAATTACATAGTAGCCAAATTTATGACACTCTTAGGTTATTCGTGATTTGTTAATCTTAAATACACATTAAAGATAAGCTTGTAGGAATGCCTCTTCAAATACTTTGAGATCAAAAGCTGTTAAACAGGACGATTCTGCAAGTTAATTAATAAGGACCATGAAAATACCACCATGGCTTGTGTTATCACGTAGAATGACATCAAACCTGCAGGGTTTGGTTGTGTAGAGGTACACCGTAGCAGCGTGTGATATGCAATATTTCTCTGCTCTTGTTATATGGATCCAGTAATTATTACCTGCAGTGTTTGTTTTCATTACTTGTTATATGGTTGTCTTTAAATATTAAGTCTCTTGAGTATGAGATTGACCATGGAAATACTATCTGATTCTATTAATTAAACGGGGTTGTTTCAAACTTGATTAATTAGTTAGCTTTGATCAAAAGCTGATGCTGTATTGTCAAATATCTCTTAATGTGCCGACAGGAAATGCAGTCTATCAAAACATTCCATTTAAACTAATTTGTTTCTTGTCTGTCGCAGAAGCGATATGTCTGAATACAGTTCTAGACAATAACGGGGCGAAAGTACAGTAATTGAGCGGCAAATACAAGAAAGAAACTGAAATACAGTACTGGAGATGCAACGACCAGTGATATTCAGCTTTTATTGTGTGAGTGTGTAGTTCATAGATTGACTTTATTAAAATATGTTATTTACTTTTTGAAAACAACAACAACACAACACACCAGAGTGTCACTTGAGTTTCAATACTGCTTCTTATTTACTGAAGCTATGGATTCATAGAAATATTATTCCGCCTGTAATAGTTTCTGATTTTCTTTCAAAAGTTGATCTTTCCTGAAGTGCCGGAAAACTGCGCCATTCATGTTCTGTCGCACAAATTAAAGCCTTGGTGGTTGACGAAGCATGGCAGATATTCTGGAAATTAGCTGGACTACATTCAGAGCATCAATTTGTAGGGTGTGTCTGTGATGTCACATACACGACCATATCTATAATTGTTACTTCATCGTCTACAAATATAACAAAATATGCAACCTGTTTTCAACTTTTAAATTAACTGCGTTAACATCAGGATATGTCGACAAATGGTCAATTACAAAAATACAATTCTTTTGAAATCCTTACATTATTTGTGTTAGCAATATGAACCATGTTTACATAGACGAACATTGACATTTCTTAAAATATTGATAAGTACATTTAACATTTATGATTTCAAAAGTCAATGCCATAAATTTATGGTAAAAGTGTTTAAAATTATCGGGAGCAATATAAATAAAGTGTAGCATAATTAAAAACCCTTTGTTTACTGATAGCTAGTAGTACACCGTTAAAGCGCGGAACAAGTAAAAGGTAAATGTTTATTGTTTATAGGGCTTGTAATAAATGCCAAGCTTTGGTGTTATTGATGCGTTGTTTTCTTTTCCTTTTTCTAGTCTTTAAGTTAATCTTTAATCGGTCAAGTCATAAGAACCACCGTGTTCTGGTTCATGTGTGATTTTTAAAATACATCACAACTACACATATATTATCCTACTAGTTACGTCCGGCTACATTTTGCGGACGTAGTCCTCATCTTGATAGGACCACTGGCGCACCATAGGTAAGCTGGACGACGTTTCAAGTTTTCTTTCGACAGAGTTTTGGAACAACAGTTTAAAGGTCGTGGAGAAGGCGACTCCAAAAGTGCGACCACGTGCTCCATTTGGAGGAACTCCGAACTGTAGACCTCGAACACTTTATGTAAGTTACTTGGATGTCAGCTAAAAAATTATTTAATACGCGTAATTCGTATCGAAACAGGCCAGTTTCTTATTTTTTTAAGATAAGAATATATGACAAAGTCCTATGAGCATTGCAACACATACCAAACTCCGAAAAGGCACAGAACAAAGGTATTTCACATGCAAGCCAAGCGAAAAACAAGAACAAATTTGTGATGAGTCATTTAACGAAAAGAGGAAACCGACAGTTATCGCCTTGGAACGGTCAGTCGGCAATATGGACCGACTGGGGTGCTTAAACCGGTTTTACATAGCTCTAACCTCGCACTTCCTGACGAGTTTCTCAAATGCAAGCAATGAAATAAGAGATATGTAGCAGCAACATTTAAGATAGTTATGTATTTGAACATTATAAGCATCCTCTATTTCTTACATAGCTTAATGTTTATGTTCGTATTACAGCCTATTATGGCACTAAAAGGTCAGACTTATTGAAACATACCGTTAGCGAGATCATTTAGCTTTTTTATTCTTCAGTTTCTATAAAAATCACAATGATAATGTAAACTTTGTTTTAATTGTCCTTTCATAACTTTATGTCATTGTTATTGTTATATCGTTAAAGCGAGTGCTATAATTAATTGACTGGTGAAATTAGCTTAATTTATTGAACTTTCAATGCACGCTCGAATATTTATCTTCATTTATACTATTTCCAATATTTGTAATATCGCTGATCTACCTCTATAACGAACTAAAATCAATTAAAGATGCAATTCATGACTTAACTAGTAAACCAAATATTGCAATTAGCATTGGGCTATTGAAAATAGGTTTAAGTAGATATATGCCCTTGAAGCTAGCAAAAGCCACTCTTTTCAGTTCATTACTATTGTTGGTGTTATGCTTACCATAACGTAAAATATTCATTTTCTTTGTAGTTTACATTTTGCTTCAAGTTTTGGTAAAATAATTAAGGAGAAGTCAGTTTCTACAGATCTTATTGACATTCAATTCGTCGAAAGGTATAAAATGTAATTTTAGCGGGGTTTATTAATTACTTCATTAACCTTTCGTACCTCAATAATCGTGCAACCTCATGCGTGTCATACTAATGACTTAACCATTGGTGCATTCAGAGGAGGATCTGTCCCAAGAACTGTTGGACTAGTTGTTAAGATGCACACATCCATCGGTTAAGAGGAATGGGATACATTTCAACCACATATACATTATTTATTTGAGAATATTGATTTGCTTTCAATAAAAGCATTCACGTAGTCCAGACGAGGACGTTTAAATTGACAGTTTAAAAGAAAAACGCACTTACCTTATGTTATCTTGTCCTCGAAAGTGCAATAAGCCAAAATTGACAATGTAGGTGTGGAGTACTAACATACCCAGTTAAATGAACACTAGGGACTTAACAACTTGTCTAGTTAGTTTGGACCTTTTTCTGAATGGAAAGTTAGAGTAATAGACCCAGTTGACAAAGGATTTGGCTTTAAAAGAAATAAGATTTACTCGGTCTTTTTTCTGAACGCTATCCTTTCTGGAGCATGTCTGTATGTTTCGAACGATTCGAAGCTTAATATATTAGAATGAAGAGTATGTTTTCTTTAAGCCACTGGCCGCCATATGTCAATGTTTACCTGTGCCTGTGCTTGGATCACTTGTGTACCGTGGCTGTCAACATCTATTTACGCCTTAAACTATATAATTATATTGGCCTTTCTCCAAAATTTAATTTAGAATGATAGTGAACAGTAAGTGACATTAATATTACAGGAACATGTAATAGTTAATTATTTATATAAACAAAAATAATGATGGTGATCCGTGCAATAACTTAGAGATGGTGTACGGAGATGTTGTTTTGGTGAAAGTTTAGGATTTGTTAAGGGACAATTTGGTTTGTAGGTGCGTGTAAGGTGTTTGTTTTCAGTTTGAGTTTTGGTGTTTAATTGATTCAGAGAGTTTGCAATCTGTTAAATTCTATCGTGTTTTCGTAGTGGAAATTGCCATTATAGACCAGAATGAGAATAGCCAAAACATTATTACTATAACACCCATTTTAGGGTCACTACTATACATTTGCATTAAGGAACAAAGCTGGAAGATATATTTGCTTTGATCTAATAATGAATTTGCCTGTTCCGCTCTATTGTGTCGTGTCTTAGAGTCTTTTACAGAGCACGAGATACATCTTATTTAACCTGGTTGCGCTGAAGACTGTTGTATATTAGTATTATTAATATACTAGTATTAAGATAATTCCTTACTCGGGTAATTAGTGAGTTCGGTCTGCAAACCAGGCACTTAAACATGTTTGTCTTGCTTAATCTAAGGCAGGCTACAGATCTAGTTTGTTCCAAGAATGTAGTCTTCGTCGGTTCTAGTGGTTATACAAATACACAGGCCATGCTGTTTTTTCCCAATATCCTCTGTCAAGGTATTGTTTTGCATGATAAATAAAATGGTAATACTGTCGTACCAAGTTTTGCTGGCCAGTGTTGCGATTGTTGTCAGTGTAACCATTTTTAAATGATAGCCCGGAGGAAACTGTTTCGCAAACATATTATTGTCGTTATATATATAGCCAAGCACAAGTGAACAACACAGATAATGCAACTTTATTGTATTTCGAGACACACAGGTGCTAATAACAACACGACAGATAATCCTGTCACATTTCAACGATGTCATTGTTTTATGTAAATTTAAGCGCGCTTAAAAACTCTTAACGGCAAACCATCAATTTGATATCATTTGATGTCCATGTCAGTGTAAACCTGATAACTGATAAGAAATGGTTTTACAATCAAAGCTGGCATATCTTTCCTATTTCCATATCCTAATGTTGTAACTTAGTTTACACTTTAGTCAACACAGGTACTTCATGAGTGTTAGGTTCTTGTTTACGTGAAAGTTTCATGAAAGGTCGCAAGTGAATTTTCATTTGTACCATTTTCAGAGTATTCCTGATAATTTGAGTTAATGGCCTCGAAGAAGCAGAATGTATCATTATACGAAAAGTTACAATCTTTATATATTTTAACATGAGATGAAAGTTGTACATCAATACAAATACTGAGTTTGTCCAATCACGACATAAGTAAAATTGCTTGAAGTATAATAATGCCAATTACATTGTATAATCGTGTTAGGTTGTACAGAACTGAAAAATCACACACGTTCTTGTAGCAAATGGTCCATGTTTAACGCGTATTTTATTGTCTCTGTTACGTTTATGAAATTCAAATCATTTATGCCTATTTAGTTTATGTTTATTAAAATAATGTTGTTATTTTAAAAATACAACTTTTGATAACATCCATTTTAATTATTTTATTGCAATGAAGTTAATGCTTTAAAAGGCCTGTAATGGTAAGCACATTTCAGTGTAATTTTATTGCCAAGTTATTGACCTTTTAGCCATGATGCTTCGACCAAATTATTCCAAGGTAATAAAACATTTCGTGTTATTAGTTATTAATTATAATCGGAGAAATGTCGCTGGTTCAATAGCTATAGAATACCATCTATGAACATGTTGTCTATATTTATTTTGTCATAAACACAGATGCAGTTCAGAATCTCTTTATTTTGTTTTGCACAATAAAACAAAATTTGTGAAATCCTCTCCTGAAGCAAGGGGGATATGCCTAAATAATAAACAATAGTGTAACATCTTCTTTATATGAGGCTCGTGAAAGTTATTTAACTAGTTATTACCTCTATTATATATGTTGGAGTGCTCATAGGACTTTGTCATATTTCCTTATTCCTGATTGTAACCTGTTCAGTGTGGCGGTCATAAAAATCTCCACATGCGTGTAATTTATGTTGTCATTAAATTCATCCGTCAAGGATTGTTACGTATATATTCCTTTGATGGACATCAGACTTAGGTTCCGCAATTCCATCTACACATGGACATGATGTACAACCATTTTCACTTCGTCACTGGTAATTTTTGTCTTGATTAAAAAAATTAAATTCATTTACAATCAACAACTTGGTGTAGATAATAATTCTTTCACTTTTTAATACCACGTAGACATTATTTTTAAACTACGTCAATACTTTCTTTTAACGACGCCATCACCTATTTAAGAAAACACCAGCGCTTGGACATTTTCTTATTCAAATAGATCGGTTTTCTTTGTATTGCCTGCATTATAGAAACCCACCAGGAAGTGCGAGGTTAGAGCTCTGAAAGCCCCTGTTTAAGCAGCCAGTCGGTCCATATTGCCGACTGACAGTTCAAAGGCGATAACTGTTGTGTTTGTCCTTTTTGTTAAATGAATCATCACTGATTTGTTCTCGATTTTACATTTGACTTGCATGTAGATAACATTGTCCTGTGCCTTTTCAAATTTTGGTCTATGTTGTAGTCCTCGTAAATCTTTGTCATATTTCCCTATCTATGAATGGTTTGTTTAATGCTAGTTTTTGAAAAGAAAATATAACACGGTCCTATGAATATTGCAACATGTATTAACAGTTAAAAGGGCACAGGACAATACCCTTTAGGTATAGAAATTGGTATGGAAAATGGTCAAATGTACCCTTTTGGTATAAAAATGTTCAAATGTACGCTTCAGGAAAGGAAAACGGTTTGAGGTTCCCATCAGGTAATAGGCATTTTACATTTCATCTGTCTTCTTTCTGGTCTTGTCATATTTTTCTACTATCATAGACTCACAGAAAAG